>JAQZBX010095073.1:0-11955 GCA_029593785.1 Cabassous unicinctus
ACGGCGTGCCCGCCTTGGGCTTGTTGGACGGGTGTAAGCAATCCCGGCCCGTGCACGGTGGCAGGGAAGATTGAGTTCTCTGACCCGCGGGATGCACGGTTTAGACGCCCGGCTCCCGCTTCCTGGTAAACCTGCCTGATACTCACAGCCCCTGTAGGCATTTCCAATGCAGCCCCTCGGCAAATTCCATAGGAAAAATCGGCAGGACTCCCAACATTCGCTTTGTGGCTAGTCATCATTAGAGCAGTTTTTGCCACCGGTCATACAGGGGTACTTAGCGCGCTGCAGCCTCAGCCCCCGGGCTCCCCACCGCCTCGCAGTTAAGAGTCTTGGTCAGTCGGGAGCCACACACACATACACACACATATACACACTGAGAGCTGTGAATTAAGTGAACCACGTACATCACCCCGTGGAGAAGCTCCTTGGTGCACTGTTCAATGGAAGACCCAGTAAAAGGGATGTGTTGTGTGCCGATGATATTTAGGCAAGTTTGACGAGAGGGAAGTCTTGTGCAAGGAAGAAAGGCTTTTCATCCTACAGCCCCTTAACTAGGGATGAGTTGGAAGGTATAGAGAACTTTGGCAAGAGCAGAGGAGTTTGTGGATGAAGTTGCGGTATTTGTTGGTAACATAGTTCTTTTAGTCTAAAGTCTGTTTTGCTTTTATAAGCAAGTATTGTATGCTTGGTACATTTTATTTTGCTTATAACAGTGATACTATTACCACTAAAAAAATTTAATAAAGTAGCAGTCCTATCTTGGAGAGTAAAGATGTATTCTGCAGTAGTAACAGGGGAACCATAAGGTCAGAAGCCTTTTGGCAATCACACTGGACAAATCTTATTAAATTTATCAGCGATTTTGGGCTCCAAAAAAAAGGTAATGACTTGGATACACATTTCACTAGTCATTCTTGATATAGTAGGGTCAGATTTAATTTAAAAGTTAAATACTCTGGGAAATCAGGAATTACTTCAATATATTAAATCATTTTCCAATTAAGTGCTTTAAATAATTTTAGTAGGTTGTGCTGTGAATGGAATAAATTAATTTAGAAAGTCTTCAGGATTTCTTTACTAGCTTATTGAAGTTCCTTTTAAGTCATGCCATGTATGAAGGAGCAAACTGTTCTTTTTAAATGCAAATTAGCCATCCTTTCTATAGACTAGTTGCAAGTCTTCTATTTAACTTATCCAGGGAATAATGGATTTTTAAAAAAAATGCAAAGTCATAAGACATACTTATAATAGTGGGAAAAGACTTCATGTAACTGTTTCTTGCAGGACACCATCTCCTGCTCCGATCTCTGGGTAGCGGTCTTTCTTTTTTTTTTTTTAAGATATTTAGATTAAGTCTTTCAAATATATTTGTCACTGATCCCTGATGATATTGAATGGGCTGAATAGGTTTGCTAGGCCCCAGAAAGCCTGGACACTTGAGTTTTCTACTCCATCATGATTAACGTTGGTGCAAAATTTCTATCCAGCTCAGCTATTTTAGTTGCTCAGAATATAGTCAACCAGCATTCATTTTTGTGGTGATTCAAGTGGATTTGCACAGATATGGAAGACAGATATTTGTAAGAGGAGCACTATGAAATGTGTATCTCCACTTAGTAAAAACAACTTGGATCAGACTTCCCCAAAAGACACAAGATTGCAAAGTAAACCTTGTCTCCTGCAGAGGTGCGATGATATTATGTCGTTTATAACAAGAAACACTCACTTTGTCCAGCTATTTGTTTATCATAGGGTGATAAGATCATAAATTACTAATTACTTTTCTTTTAAACCTGTCAACGCTTTACTGTTTAAAGTTAGCATCCTAAATCCCAGTGGAGCCAAGATCTTTCTGTGCTTCGATATCATGCGGTTGTAACTAGAGTTTCCCAAGAATTTTCAGTGTCAAAAGAGACCCTCATCAAGAAAATGAATATACTCTTCCGGAAGCTTTTCTAAACTTAAATGTGATTGTTTTACTCTGCTGACACGTTCCAGTGCTGCTGCTCCACGGATTGCCAAAACACTCCATTTTTCAGTTTAAAAACTCCATAGGAGCAATTTGGGGTGGGGGGGCGCATTTTAATCTGGTATTGCTCGATTTACTGTAAGAGCACATTACATTGTGAACATATTACTATGCAGACCGGTCTCCATTTCCACATAGCCCATTGCTGGAGAAATGTGTGAATAATGCAAATGTTTTCGTTATGGCAACTGTGAGGGATCTCATGCAAACAGCCAGAACGGATGGCATGTTGTTGTATGTAGGGCATCCTTTGACCTAGCACCGTGACTCTTACTTAGCCTGGGCAGAAGCATGCAGCCTGGAGGTTAACTGTGCTCATCTCTTGCAACTTAAAGCATGCTTTTATTGAGAGATGGATGCCATAGATGAGTTTCATCTAATTAAGATGATTTTAAGTAACATTGTATTCCTTAATTGAACTGAATGTTACCAAATGAAATTGGATTAAATAGGCACACAACTGGAGTTCAGTAGTAACATGTAGTCCTATTTTTTGTTGTTGTTGTTCTAGTTGAAGATGTCAGATCATCCCCTTAAATATAAACCTACAGAGTAATAACAGTTCCTTTCAGTTTACTTAGTGTAGTATCATTTCTAAAGATTGTTTTCACTGATTTTGTGTTAAATTGGGACAAAGCAGTCGCACTTTTTCGGTTTTACAATGATGTGATGTGTTCAGTTATTGCTCAGTGCCTGCCCACGTAAGGAGCGGTAATACAATTATTATGTTATGACCTGGCTAATGATGGGGATGCTGACCCCTGCCAGAAGTAGGAGAGGAAATAATGCTCTTTACTGTTCTCAGTGGTTGCATTTGTAGAGTCATGTCCTGAATCTTTCTTTGGATGATTTAGAAACAGGGAAGTCCGAAACACAAACCCATGCTTGCTACTGGTTACATACAGAGTAAAGAAGAATGGGCATTTGGAATATTGTGCTTTTGTCATTGAAATGAGGAAGCACAATGCATAGTCTTTCCATATAAGCAAAGGACTAAGGACCTATTTGTGATGAACTCTGCTTTAAATGTCAGGGCAAACATTGAACATTTGATAACTTTAGAGAAAAACAAGATTCATTGTAGCCTGCAAAATCTCCTTTGAACTTATTTGTCTATTTAGAGTGTATTATGTATTGTATTTTAATGTGACCGATCTCATTACATCTGAAATACAATATTTGCAAGCACATTAATATGGAGTCATTGTCCCTCTTTTAATTAATAAATTTAAGAAAAATGAGGAGTTGGGGGAGAGGGAGGGCAGAGGAGAGGGTTTTAAGCAATTTGGAGGAGCATTCTTGATTCCCTCCAACTCTGTAACTTCTAGAACTTTGGGAAATTCCTAGTTAATACTTACTACATCATTAGCGGAATTAAAACTCCCCTGGGAGTTCTATTAGTTGCTACTCTCCATAAGCTTTGAGGTCTTTAAATATGTTTTAAATAAATTTATAGGTAAGAAAGAGCATAAACCAAGCAGTCATAGGGTTTTGGTCACTGAATCAGATAGCTTACATAAACCTCAATTGTAGCTATCTTGACTTCAGTGCCACAAATGCTTATTTTAAATGTCTATGTAAAATATATATATAGTTTGGGGCTTTGGAAAGCCCAGATCTCATGTTTGACACAGGCTTTTAGTATGTGGTTTAGTATTTTCACAATTTATTCTATATTATTTTAAAAGGTGCTGAGTGATAGTATTGAGGGACATGTTGATATTAATTAGAAAAACTAAACTGATATTGAAATATCATTGACTTGTTTGCTTATTATATATTTACTATAATATATGTATTTAATGATGTGATTGTAAAGGGATGAAAAATAGTGGAGAGAAGTAAAGCACATCAATCTGAAAGAAACAGGGAGATTTCCAAGTTTAACAATGACTGCCTTGGTACCAAAAATTGGGTCTCAAATATTGGTTTTGGTGTGTGGGACGGTTTCTTGTAATCATACTACTCCTGTGATGGGCTCAATCCAAGAGAAGGGGGATAGCTAAGAAAATTGGGAAAACAAAAAAATAAAAACAAAAAGTCATTTCACTGTTAAGGATGATTTATTCTGGTGCTTTCCAACTTTGGCAGAACACTAGAAAGTTGAAAAGCCACTGGGGATATTTCTCAACTAGTGCTAATCCTTCCTCTCCTGATTGAGACCTGTATCAAGTTTGTCTGTGTGCCTGCAGCCTTGTATGCCCCACCCTATCCCCAAGCCGAACCACCCTTGCCCTTGTTTATGCCCTCCTTCATCTGAATCTGAACTTGGGAGGTCTCTAGCTTCTCCTGTGAACTTTCTCTGCTCCCCTCAAGCACTTGGTTCATCATTGGGTGGTTGTCTTGGCTGCCATGCTCACTTTTTTGCTCTCCATAGTCTTTATCTTTTTACCATGATAACATATCCATTCTTTCCCAAGTAACCTTACCCTATTTTCTGGTTAATTGGAATCTTCTAGCCCTCAAGCCCGTATGCACTATTTAAAATCCCAGAATTAGGCTCTTCTCCCTCCCCCACTCCCCGATCTGAATGTATGACATGAAGTCATACAAATTAGGCTAAGGAAATATAGGATGTTGAAAGGAAAAATGACTAAGGTTCATATTTTTAAGCTTTCAGATTTTTCCCACATTTAATACACTGTGTTCAGAGATCAGAAACAAGCACTTTGAACAGCCTTCCGCAGTGCAAATAAACTTTATTTCAACTCCAAAATTGTATGAAGATGGGCTTGTGGTTTCCTGATCTTTACTTGGCATGCAGTAAGTAGACCTATGGGCTAGCATACTTCTGAAATCTCATCAGAATATCCATAGAAAACTAAACTGGGACTAATTGTACATGCAGAACTTATTTAACTAACCAAACTTAGGTAACTTACCATCTCTCATTTTAGCTGAATGTGAATCTCAAGATTTCGTGGGAAGTCATAAGGTAAATGTTTATCTTACATCTCAATAAAAAGGAAACGTAATTATCATCAGTTGATTAAATGCATACGCAACCAAATCAAGAATCTAAAAGCTATACTTGCAGGAGAAAGGAAGGTTGTGGAAAATAATGGTTAGTAAACACTGTGGACCTGAGAATCATAACTATAGTTCTTGCCTGCAAGATACTTCCCTTCAAAGCATTTAAATGCTTGAGCACTCTTCATTCGTTTAAATCGAATGTTTAGATGAGGTATTAGTTTTGCCAATTTTAGAGATGCATCCTTTGCTTTCATTTACTTCCACTTTAGAGTTATTGTTATATTCTCAATTGATCTTTGTCTTTAAAGGTGCACTTTCCAGGATCAGATAGCCTTTTGTCTCATGGTCTCTCATAGTTGATAGGGCCAGCACTAGAGAGTGAGTTGTGTTAAATGGACTGTCCACAAGGAAACTGGAGTGCCAAAATGATCCAGCAAACTGAAATGCCAAAATGATACATCTGCACTGATGGATGAGAGAAATCTTTGTTTTAAACCATGCATGCCGAGTTTCATCCCAAAGAGCAATTTCTCATTAAAACCAGTTGAGTTATAAACTGCTTAGAAATGTGGTTTATAATGGAAGTGCCAACAGACTGTTAATTATAGCAGTTCTTCCATAATACTTTGAGACATGGAATTCACATTAACCTGAATGAGCTTTTCCTGGATTACAACATGTTTCTCCCTACAGCATTCATTTTGAAAATGGGGACATTATATTGCTCTGGGCTTGGGTGTTGATTGTGCAGCAGAAAGACCTAGGGAGGGGGGCAGTTGTGCTAGAAAGAAGCCCCCTGCTCTTTCATGACAGGAGGTGCCAATATTTCACCAGACCTTTTGAGTTTGATCTATTGCAAGTTTGCCTTACTTGATTAAAAAATTTAAAGTTAACTGTTCAAAGCTATCATCCAATTTCCATTTCATTGATGCAAATTTATTATACTGAAGGTCATAAAAGCAATGTCATTATTAATACTTTTCTATTTATCCATTCTTCACTTTGGAGTATTAAAAGGTTCTGCTTGAACCCCGTATTTGTTATTTTTCATTCCTGAGTTATATGCTTTTATGAGACTGTCTTGAGAGAATGCCTAATTCAACCAAGGCCATGGTTGGAAAGAGGCCTTGCACCATTGTAGCAAGAAATATGTAATGAATGATGTGTCTTGAGTTCCCAAGTGGACTCACCAGTTATTTGTACCTGATCCACAGTCGTACTATATCAGCTTCTGCATAATATGCCTTTTGATTGAAGAAATCTTTGACGCCCCCATTTGTGGGTTACCTAACCAGAGAAGTGTGTGTGTGTTTCTCATGGTTCAAGATATATTTCTGTCCATATATGCATGAGAACTTATCATAAATGGCAGAATCCATCTGTGTACAACAACGAAAGATATCTTAATGGCTATAGAGTGCCTGATTACCCTTCCCTTTAAAAAAACTTAGCCAAATTTCACAGGGAAAGATACTTTTCGGAATGCTAGGACTTTAATTTGGCGTACTATAGCCTAGGAAGAATAAAAACTACAACTTTCTGGAGAAAAATCATAGGCCCTTCTGAAGAAAAGACTCTTTTTTGTTGAAGATTTGAGATAAAAACTGAGTGCCTCAACCTGTGTTGACCAACTCCCTAGACAAAACTAAACAGAGCCCTGAAAGGCTTCACGTCCCTCCTTCTCTGTTTCCATTCTCTTTAGAAAGCCTGACTTCCTTCTGTGTCTGGTAAAAGTTCTGACACTAAAACCCTTAATCCATCAGTGTCCTAATCTTCCATATATCCAGTAGAGAAAATAATTTATATTTGTATCAAGGAAGTCTTACGAGAATTAAGGAGTCAACAGAAGTAGATTATTTTCAAATCCTGTGGTAAAAGAGGTTCAAAAATTCCAAGAATGGTAGACCTTAGCAAAATTCGGTACTCTCAGCCCATTTCTTCTAGTTCTGCTACCCAAGTGGAAAAAAATTTTTTTTCTAAAGTTGTTAGACTTTCCGGGGAGGTGAGGAGGGGAGGAGCAAAGATGATTTTGGGAAAAATGGGGTATGGTGAAGTTACAGTCTGTAAAAGTTCTCCCTCCTTAGATATTGGTAAGTCCCCCAGAAGCCTCTATTCCTCTCCACTTTGAGAGTCAAAGCACCTAATGAGAGAGGCTATATTGAATGGGAATTGTGCCCCTTTGCACTGTTAAAAAAAATTTTTTTTAAAGTTGAGACTAAGGGCTCAAGTGGGAAATGCTTTCCTCCTAGTTCCTAACTGCAGAGAAGTGAGCTTGCCCCTCTTTACCTGCCTCTGATCTGTGGGTCAGAAAGTGAAATATATAATGTGCAAGATTAATTAATGAATGGGCCAACTAGGTCTAAAGATAGTCCAGTTACATTGAAAAGGCATCTGTATGCTGCCTTATTTCCTTGTCTTTTAACTCGGTTAAGTGGTTAATTTTAAAAAAGATGCCTAAAGCACTGGTGTCTTCATACCATTGTCAAAACCAATTCTTCCTTTTGATGCCAATGTCCCTCAGCCTAAAATGCCAATAACTCTTGTATAAAGAGAAATGTTAATCACAAAAAGGCAGGATACTCTTTCAACAAAAAGTATATTTTATCATTTGGCAGATGCAGTCATGAACATTAATCATAGAAACCTGCAGATAGTAGAAGCTTAATATCAAAGCTAATGATTTATTTTATGTTAATGACTTTCTGCCAGGGCATAAAAGACAATTCATAATGGACTCACCACACTCTGTTCAGTTACTAAAACTAATGGGATAATCTTTCCTCTTCCCAAATTAAGCTTTTTGAAGTAAATTATGCTGTTATTTTTCCAAGCAACTCTCAAAAATGTACTGCAAACCTAATCTTTTAAGAACTGCTTAAAGCAATAAAGAGGAAGAAAATTCTCCAAGCAGCTTTCCCCCTTCACGAATCGTTTTCCTTAATTATGGAGAGAAAGTTTGCATGTGTGCTAATAATATTTGTGCACTTGTACTTCTCAGGCATTTTAAAGTCAGCCTTTTGAGATTCCGCTCCTGTCAGTCTGCCCCGCGACAGAACATGTTTTGGAGATGGCCAGCCAATAATGAGTCAAACATTTGAGTTTTTCACTGGGAACTTTTAAAAATCATGTTTACAATTAGTTATAAGCAACATTCTATCTCAATAAGCGATCATTTGCCTACTAAAGTTCACATAATGTGCTAATCATGTCTAGTGGTTAATAAAGGCCTCCTCTCTCACTCCCCTGATGGCCATAAAAGGCTATTAAATTCATGCCAGCAGTTCAGGTACAGCTGCTGCGTGTTAATAATGCATCATTGTCCCACTAATCAACACAGCGAAGGTCAGTACCCCTAAGCACCTCAACCAGCTAGTCTCTTTCCAAAATATTTATTAACACTTTCAAAGCATTATCTTTGTATTTTCATTTAATTCCACTCAGAGCTACTTGTGTGATGAAGGTTTTGAAACCCAAGCTATGTGGTAGGAGAGATTCATAGAGTCCTACGAATCTTCTCCCATAAACATGTTTCCATTTCGACCGTCTCTTGAATGAGTTAGCGTGGGGTCGTTACAGCCGCGAGCCCCTTTATAATTAAGTAGGTGTGTTCCAAACTGAGGTTTTCAGATTCTACGTGTCCTTTAAGGAGATATTTAGAAGTAAAACAACTTTTCCACAGCCAGAATTATTAACGAATTGGGACATAGTGAACACTTAAATAAACAGGAAGGGATTGGCTTTAGTTTATAGAGCTGATACAGTAGTGAAATATTTTCTTAATTGTTCTTTTGGCATAGGAAAGCAATAATAGTAAAAGCTTCTTAAGCCATATTTTCTGCACACAAAGAACATATTCACGTGGGATTTCCATTTTGCTAGAGAATCGTGCAAATCAATAAGCCAGCACTTATCTGCATTAAAATTAGGTAGACAACAATTTATAGGCAGAGTGATGGTGTAGTTCTCTTGATACCCTCGGTTACTCTTAAAGATAATCCTGGCTTTTGTGTCCTCAGAGAGAAGCCAAAATGTTAAGCGAGCAAGATCTCATTTTTCTCATCTTGTATTATTGTCCTCTGTTTTCTGTTACTCATTTTGATCACCTTGTGTGTGTGGTTTTCTTTCCCTTTATGATTTGGAGACCTTAAATGTTTTAAGAGAAGAAAAAAAATGAAACTCAACTAGGTTTCCATCATCAAGAGAAATGCAAAAGGCGAGCTAGGGGGAGGAGCTTTCTATTTGTGCAGCACATAATATACAATGGTACATTTGTCATGCTTTAAATATCTAATGCCTACAATAAAATATGTACAGGCGCAGTTGTGATCTATGAAGTCTCTGGCTCCAGTGCCATTGTTTGTAGTCTCTACGGTTGTCATACATTGTTCTTTGCACATCATACCCTTACAGCAGAATTTGACACAATTTCTAGCTTTCAGCCCTGCACCATTTTCATTGCACAATATACATGAGTTTGACAGGGTGTGTTGAGGACAACTCCAGCAAGCAATTGATATTTTGAAGTGGCAAGCGTTTCAGCAGCTGCCTGCTTGTGAAAAAGGAATGATAAGATATACTGTATTGTTAGTTTCAGGGAAAGCATTAAGGTTTAAGCTCTGTAAAAATGTACACATTATTCGTCAGTGGTGAAGCAAGTCTTTTATGTTGTTTAGAGCTTAGCTCTCTGGCTGATGTGAACTAGAATGACACTGGTCAGTAAATGAATAGGAGTACTTTGAATTTGAACTGCTGCCAATTTTGCACCAACAAAGGAGCCAACAAAAGAAAGATTTTATGGGAAATGCAAAACACAAGCAATGTTTTGGGGGCGGGGAAAGTGAAGGGGAGAACGAGAGGGAGAGGGAGAGAGAGAGAGACAGAGAAGAGAAACGTACACGAGAGACTATTCTTTAACACGTTCTTGTAATGTTACCAAATAGTTAAAACACATCCATTTTTTCTTGGCCCAGCGGCAGCAACCTAAGCTCTTTTACCTAATGTTCTTTAAAAACCTGTTGTATACACATAGGCTTTTAGAATATGTTCATATGGAATTGAGAGTGTTTTTCTCAATGATCACACTGTGCCCTGAAGGCCTGTTGGCAGAATATTAGAGTTGCCCACTGCTGGAGTCCCCAAGCCTCTCTCTGTCTGGTAGTGGGAAATTGTAGTTTAATCAGTTATGGCACTTTCAGTGTGTAACGTTCATTAGTAAGGCAATTTGTCATGACTGTTAATAGTCAGGATGCATCTGTTCTCTCAGTTACAGAGCATGATAAGTAAGGAGACAAATATTTCAATATCTGATAGTATTAACTTGTTTCAAATTTGTAATCCAAGGTTAGCTGCTCAAAACAGACACAGCAGCAGATTAACAAGCATGCTATATTCAATTTCACTGGGCCCTGTTTTTATGGATTTATGACTCTAAAGCACACTAATATGCTATTATGAAGGACACAGTCTTTGATTAGATGTTCAACAGAAACTAAGTTATGAGCAGAGAACCTTCTAGGTCCATCTGGAAAGAATTTATGTGCATAATATTTTCTATAGTGCTCCATAAATTGGAAAGTCTGATGCATGCAATGTTTCATACCTGCAGAATATTCTTCTCATGATTAAAAAAGTCACTTTTCTCTTTGTTTATGAACAGATCGTCACTATCCAAGTCAGTCTAGAGACGCAATCTATTCTAAGTTTTCAAATTCTAGCAAAAAAAAGCAACAAAAAACCCACTTCAGAATGAGTTGGCAAGTTCACGTTTCCCCAGCAAACAGCTATATAAGATCATTGTTCATTGTTTCAAATGGGAAAAGTTAAAAAGATTCCCCCAGTTGAAAAGGTTCGAATTTTTTACATATCTCACATTTTCTAGATATTACATCACATAGCTTGCCATACAAAATCTTTTTGACACATTTTCATTTTTAATGAAAGGCCCTCAAATTCAGAGCATAATGATTTCTTAGAAACTGAACCCAATCTTGTTAAAAAAAAAAAAAAAAAAAAATTCGTTCTTGCTAGTAACAAAAGCTGTTACTGTTTAAGTTCCTGTTCAGCGGTTAGTTGGTACGCTTCGCTGAATGTTGTCAAAAAGGCTTTCCTCATGATTGACAACCCGGCAGGAATGTGAATGGAGATTTTAATTGCGTATCGTGTGTGCATATCAGAGTGAGTGAATTCATGACTCTGCTGAGCTCCATATCTCTCAGGTCAGCCGTGCCAAAAAAAAAATCCTCTTTTTTTGTGCAATTTTTCCAAAAAGAGAAAAATGTACATGTACTGAAGTCATTCGTTATTCATTTCTGAAGTGAAACACTTGTGTTTCCTTAGCTTCGGAGTATAAAGTGGAACAAAATCCATTTCGAGTTTTCTTTTCCTTTTTTTTTTTTTTAACTCTTTGCACTTTTAATATACTTGGATGATGTAAATTCTGTTCAGTTACAAGTTGGGAAAAGTCTGCCAGAACATATTTTTCTTATGGCACTTGCTATACGAAGTGTGTTTATTTTTTTTTTTTTTCCCTCCCCTAAAGAGCACTTTGAAGAGAAAGAAAAATTTTAAGCCAGTGGGAAAATTTACTGAGGTCAATTGCCTTTCAATAACTTGCAATCTTTAGAAGAGAGCGGGGGGAAGGGTAAGTGGGTGGACGAGAAAGAATCTATTTCTGAGAGGTCTGAATTTTGGTAAAAATAGCAAGAACACAGTGCTTATTGTAAAATGACAATAAGTATAAGAATGTTCATTTCTTAGAAAAGTAGTTCCTCAGCTGAAAACATAAAGGTCAAAGATTCATTTCTGATATGACTTCCTTCTAATGATATGCCATTTTTCCTCTTGAGATGTCTAAACCCGAAGTGGAGTAAAACTTTTTTTTTGCAATATAGCTTTGACTACAGTAACCTCAGACTGATCAAGACTTATTCATGTAAAAAAAAAAAAAAAAAAAA
>JAQZBX010095074.1:0-11952 GCA_029593785.1 Cabassous unicinctus
AAAAATACTTATGAGGAACTTAGAAGTTCATTATATATTGATAAAAGAGTCAATTCACCAAGAAGACATAACAATTATAAATATGCATGTACCTAACAGTAGAACCCCAAAATATATAAAGGAAATACAGATTTGAAGGGGGAAATTGTCGGTTCTACATTGACAGAAGGGAGCTTTAGTACCACTTTGAGTAAGGGATAGACCATCTCATCAGAAGGTGAGTGAGGAAATACAAGCCTTGCACCGTTCTCTAAGCTGACTAGACCTGACACACTGACACAGAACGCCTCGCCCAGCAGCAGTGCCCATTCTTCTCAAGGGCACACGGATCCTTCTCCAGGATGGGCCACAGCACAGGTCACAGGCAAGTGTCAGTCAAGAAGTACTGAAATCATACAATGCATCTTCTACGACCACAATGGAATGAAGCTAGAAATCAGTAATGGAGGGAGGGAAAAAAAAAAAGGAGGGAGAAACGGAAAATTTACAAATATGTGAAAATTAAACAACATACTCTTAAACAACCAATAGGTTAAAGAAGAAATCACAAGCAAAATTAGGAAATATCTTGAGGCAAATGAAAATTAATATACAACATACCAAAACTTATGGAAGGCAGCAAAAGCAGTGCTGAGAGGGAAATTTATAGCTCTAAATGCTTACACTAAAAAAGAAGGAAGATTACAAATCAGAGGACTAACTTCAAAACTGTGGAAGCACAGAAAAAGAAAAGCAAACTAAGCCAAAGCGAGCAGAAGGAAGGAAATAAAGATTAGAGTGGAGATAAATGAAGTAGAGAATTAAAAAAACAATAGAATCAAAAAAACCAAAAGTTGGTTCTTTGAAGAGATCAATAAAATTGACAAAGCTTTAGCTAGACTGATGAATCAAAAAAGGGAGTGCATACAACTGACTAAGTTCAGAATTGAAGAGAGGGCGTTGCTTCCCACCCCACTGAAATGAGAAGGACGGTAAGAGGAAACAGTGGACAGCTATATGCCAACAAATTAGATGGGAATGTTATAAAATTGATGGTGGTGACGAAAGCACAACTCTGTGGTTATACTGAGAGCCATTGATTGAACACTTTGGATGGGTTATTTGGTGTGTGAACAGAACTGTTTTAAAAAAATTATACATACCAAAAAAAACAACAACACAAAAACCAAAAACCCCACAATGAGATACCATTTCACACCCACTAGAATGGCCACTATTAGAAAGACAGGTAATTACTAAAAGTGTTGGAGAGGATGTGGAGAAACAGGGACACTCATTCATTGCTGGTGGGAATGTAGAATGTGAAGCTGCTGTGGAAGGCAGTTTGGCGGGTCGTCAGAATATCAAGTACAGAATTACCATATGACCCGGCAGTCCCTCTTGTAGGTATATGCCCAGAAGAACTGAAAGCAGGAACTGGAACAGATATTGATAACAGCATTATCTCAATTGCCAAAAGATGGAAGCAACCCAAGTGTCCATCAACTGATGAGTGGATAGATAATATGTGGTGTATACATGCAATGGAATATTATTTGGCCTTAAAAAGGAATGAAATTCTGATACATGCGACAATCTGGATGAACCTTGATGACATCATGGTGAGTGAAATAAACCAGGCACAAAAGGACAAATATTGTATGATCTCACTGGCATGAAATAATTAGAATAAGCAAACTCTTGGAGTCAGAATCTAGACTACCAGGGGCGAGCTTGGATAGGGAACGTGGAGTTTCTGTTGGAACGATGACAGTGTTTTGGTGATGGATGGTGGTGATGGTAGCAGAAAGTTTTGGACATAATTAGCAGCACTGAAATACATCTGAATGTGGTTAAAAGGAAGAATGTTAGGTTTTATATATGGTACTAGAAGAAAAAAATTTTTAATCCTTGGAACCGCACAACACAGTGAAGCCTAAGTTAAATCATGGACTATAGTTAATAGTACAATTATAAAAATGTGCTTGGAATGGACCACACTAATGAAAGACGTTGCTAATGTGGGAAAATGTGGGAGGTGTGGGGAGCAGGGCATATGGGAATCCCCTAAATAGTCTCTGTAACATTTATGTAATCTAAGTATCTTTTAAAAATTAAAAAAAAAAAAGGAAAAGGGAAAAAAATGTGCTTGTACCACTTGTATGGTGCACCAGTGCAAGGTGTTAACAAGAGGGTGGTCTGTGCGAATCCTGCATTTTACGTGTGCTTGGTCTGTAAACCCACAACCTTGCCAATAAAAAAAACCCCCATTGTATATGAAATTCTTCAAGTTTGCAGTGAAAATAAAGAGCAGTGTTACTAATCTGCATAAGGGTAGCTGGATGTTTTGTAATTAATCTTTAAACTATGTATGTGTCATATCTTCTTATGAGTGTTTCATTGCTCATTGAAAAACAAGGTTAAATATTTTTAGAGCATTAGTCATTAAACCAGAAGAGTGAAATGAGTAGTTTTTGTAGCAATCCTCTGTGGGTTTGGGGGAAGCAGGCAGAGCGGGGCCCAGCCTGACTCACCGAGGTCTCCTTTCCCTGGGGTTTTTCACTCCGGCTTTGCCCCCGCGCCGCCGTCCCGCGGGTGCAGCGCTGACTGGGTCACCAGCTGGGGAGGGCCCTCTCGGTTGGTGTTGCCTAGAAGTCGCCTGAGACAGAGACAGGTTGGAATTTCCCCCCAAATTTTTACCCGGGGTGAACATAAAACTTACAGGAACCGTCCCCAACACGGAGGCGATGCTTTTCCAAAGCTCGGCGCCCTGCTGCTGCCGGGAGCTGCCGGGAGCGCCTTCCCGGCGGGGACCCTGCCCAGCCGGCCGCCCCTGGGCCTCCCTCCCCCTTCTTCTCCCAAGTGGCTGGTGACTGGGCGTCCCCGTCCCCCCACGGGGCGGAGGGGAGGTTTCCTTAGGGGCCCTGCGGTGGCTGTGAAGTCGGCCCCGGGGAGCAGCAGGCACCGTCAAGCTCACCTGAGCCGCCGGCGTCTTGGGGCCAGCGTTTGTTGTCACGTCAGGACACCGCCGTGGCGCAGCCCCCTGCCGATGGGATTCGGGCTCGGCGTCGGGGTGCGCCCTAGCCGCAGGGACAGCTCCCTGCACCTCATCTCCCTCGGGGCCAGCAGGAGCTGCCCTCTCTCTCCTCCCTTTGCTGGGAGCTGGGTCCCCCAGGCCATGGGTCCTTCTCTGGCCTCTCCTGTCAAGTTCACTTTCTGCCGTTCTTGACCTGGGGCCAGCAGCGTCGTACTTTGAGTTGCGATAGCCAGGCTTTGGCAGACCCGTGCAGACCCGTGCAGACCCGTGGCTTGGCTGGGCGAGAGCACGTGCCGCTCACGGCCCGTGGGTCTCGGCGCCAGGCCAGGCGGCAGTCGTCGCTGGGAGCGCGGGTCAAGGTTGGGTTTGTGTTCTTGGACCGCCGCCAGCCAGCTGGCTGCCCAGGCCTAGCGGCCTCCGACCATGTCGATGCTGTGGCCTGTCGTCATCTCTCTCCAGCTGATGCGAGCAGATGCCGCCGTCTGCGCTCCTACCGTCCCTTATGAGAAGGCCGCTGTTAATTGCACCAAGAAGGCTGCAGTGCATGTCTGAGTGTCGTTCAGTCAACCTGTGCAGACAGGTGAGCTCGGCAGGTGGCACCAGACGCCCTGCTCCTCCAGGAGACAGTGGGCAAGGCCTGCCTTCGGGGCCGTGCCCTGACGAGCCACCAGAGTCCCTCCTGCTCTGTCGCCTGGGACGCGGGGCAAGGTCGTCACTCGGGCCTGTGCGGCAGCCCCATGTGGCCACCTGGCCAGGTGACCCTGATGAGTCACGTGACCCCTAGAGGCAAAAAGGAGGTGGCAGCCAGGCCCAGCGTGTGCCCCATGGGTGTCCAGTGGCCCTGAGCTGCTCTGATCCCTTCAGAACCTCTGGATAATACCCGACCTAAGGCAGGTGGGGGTGGGAACCTCGAGGAATAGCTGCAGCCGCCAGGGAGCTCTGCCTCTCCCAGTCTCACGGTGGCACAGCTGCCGGGCCCCCTCGGCACGCCCCGTGCCACTCTGCAGGCCCGTGAAGCGCATTTGTGTGGCAGCAGACGGGCAAATGGACATTGAGCCCCAGCCTCTGGCTCGCTTGCCAGGAACCAAAGCTGCTCATTGCAAGAGTCAGGCTACTTGTTTATTAAGAATTCTCTGTGACTAAGAAGATTTTCCCTAAGGAATATTTAAGTCACCCAGCAGTGAACAATCAAGCAGATCATTTTGTTTTTCTAAAGGTCAGATAACTCATAATATGATGTGGCGGAAGGAACACTGCCTTCCGGGTGGGGGCGGTGGCAGGAAACGCGGCTGCCAATCATGCCAGCCCCTTCTGGGCAGCCAGGGCCTCTGTCGCTTTCACGATGCCAGGTGCCCCTGCCCGGACCCAGCCATAGCCGGGTCTCGCTTGGTTGTGTCCCTTGCCCCCGCCTCGGGGCTGGGCCCAGGGTGGTGACTCAGAGCAGGTCGGAGGGGCGTGCCCGGGCGGCTCTCTTCCGGCTCCAAGTTCTGTGCCTTGTTCCATGTCACCCGCGGTTCACGATGTGGTCCCCAGCCTGGGTTTGTACTGGCGTTTGTACTTGTCCTGGAGTAGGCACCCAGGAAAAGTGCGCCAGAGGCTGGGCCCGTGGGGTGCGGACGAGGCTGCGGCGAGCGAGTCTTCTCCGCACAGTTTGTGCGCCTCCCACGTACACGACACACTGTTTAAAAATGCTGTTTAATATGCCTAAATATTTGGAAACATTGTAGCAGAAATGAAAGCCTTCTCTGAACAGAGGGGCTCGTCCCCTGGCTTGTCCTCGGAGAGCTGCCAGTCACGCCGGTGGCCGGTGAACGGCCCGGCTCTTACCTGTCGGCTGCCCACGCCCAGGTGAAGCCCTGTCTGCTTGTGGGGAGGGCTGTCGGAGAGGCCGCAGGCCCAGGTGTCGGCAGCTCCAGGGTGTCCTGATCCCAAACCCAGAGGCCACGCAGCGTGACTCATGAACGGCCCATCAGGAATGGCCGTTCCCTGCGCGGTGATTTCGACAGAAGGGCCCTCGCCGGCCTGCAGGGCCTGGCTGTCTAGGGGACCCCCATCGGGTGGCTGCATTAATGGGCTCCGGCTTGTGCCTCTGAACGGCCGCGGCCAGAGGGCATTCCTGGAGCTGGAACCAGCCGCTGCCCGGCCCAGGCACAGAGTTCTGTGACATTATGGGGAGCGGAAACACCGTCTTCCGTTGTCCGTTTAAAGCAGGGACCCTTAAACCTTTGGGCCACAGTTCCCTTTGCAGAATAGTGCCTTTCAAGCCACAAAATAGAATCCATAGGATTACAGAGAAAGCCAATTATACTGGAATACAGCTGTCGAAATACTAAAACAATGTATGAAAAAGTAATAAGTGACTTTATCACATGTAATACCAAGATCTAGCAGCCGGTCTCACGATGTGGTTTTGAAGTAGTGATGAGCTTACAACATGTTACAACTGGAATATGATGTGAGAATCTGTGTTTTCCACTGGTGTCCCAAGAGCTGCTTTTATTCTGCTGCGGTTTTCTGTCCATGTTCCCGGCAGAGGGAAACGCTAGGTTTAAGTTAGAGGCTAGTGAAAGTAAAGGGGGTGAAATGCTCCCCGTCTGAGTTCACAGAGCCCAGTTCTCCATGTGCAGCTCGGCTGACAGCTCCCGCTCAGCCTGGGCATGGGACCCCCGGGACTGGCCTGCTTTGGTCTCTAAGTGGCAAGCGGGTCAGGCCAGCTGTGAAGGTGAGGCCGCGTGCAGGGAAGGGGCCAGGCCACGGGGGAGCGGGGATGATGCGAGGAGCCCCAGCGAACTGCATGCAGTGGTGGACCACAGCTTTCTATTAATCTGTTCCTCAAAGGGGCCAGGACGGAAAGGAAGGAAAAGGGAAGGAAAAGGACAGAACTCCATTAACCAAGAACCACGGCTGCGGGTGGAGGTGGGTCTGGGATGTGCCAGGGGTCGTGGGGACCAGCCGTTTGCTGTCCATTTGCCCTGAGTGCCCTCTGTGCTGCTGGGTGGCTCCTGGCTCAGTGATGGGAGCTGCAGAGGGTGCAGACCCCTGCTCTTGAGGCGTACGTGGTGTGATGGCACCAGCCTGCCCAGAAATGGAAGCACAGTGTGATGGCTGAGGTGGCTGGGTGCTTCCCAGTGGGCCCAGGCCCCCGAGGCAGTGGGGAGGGGGTGTTGTGTCCGTGCTTGGCCCCCTCTCTTGGACTGTGTACTCGTGGGGCCCGCTCCCTGAGCACGTGGACGAGCGCCAGGCTCTGAGCAGGTTGGCTCGTCCATGAGTCCAGTCACCCAGAGGCCAAGAGGCTGACGGGCGCCCAACCCCAGAAGGGGCTGGAGGTGGGCTCTGAGGGCACGGCTGGGTGGGCAGGGGGACAGCCATGCACCGGGCACGCCCAGAGCCTGGGCTTCCACACCCAGGATGTAGGTGGAGACATTTGTACAAGGTCTTGACCGCAGCCTTGACTTTCTAAAACGAAAATTTGGAAACCACTGATAAGATATCACAAGGAGATAACAAGTTTTGTACTCATTAAAAATGAGTGTTGGAGAATATTTCATCTGCGTAAAGTAACGTTAAGCAAAAGAAGCAGAGTATAAAACTGCATTATTCCACTCTAGCACATGTACACACAATTTATAAAGGTGTAGAGAAAACATTTCAAGTCATTACGTTTTTTTTTCTGTAAAGGAGGTACCAGGGATTGACCAGGATCTCGTACATGGAAAGCAGGTGCTCAACCACCGAGCTCCACCCGCTCCCATCAAGTCATTACCTTTGAATGGTGGCATTATGGGGTTTCTGTATTATTTGAGTATTTCTGTATTCTGTGTAACAAGTGTGTGTTCTGGTACTCGGGAGAAAGACCACAGTATGTGAAAGAAGTCACCGCCCAGGTCTGCCATCACTTGCCGCCCATTCCCCCAGGTGCTGATTTGGGGGGCTCTGTGCTCTGTGCTCTGTTGTTAGGGGGAGGCAAGGCCGGGGCAGTGGGAGCAGTCGTTCCTGCCCATGTGGGCCCGGCTAGGATTCTGAAGGGAGCCAGGCTGCTCCGGGCCCTTCAGGGAGGGGTCCTGGCCCATGTGTGGCATGGCCGCCTGGCCCTGCTGAGCCCCCACTTGTGTCCCCGCCGTGAGGGGCCCGCTTGGCTTCTGAATGTAAAGTGGGGACCAGCGGCTGGGCTGGTTTCACCAGCTCCTGCTTCTCGTTCTTTTCGGGGAGTGGGCTCCCCCCCCAGGAAAGAGGTGCTCTGCTCTTGTTCTGGGGCTGGTACATATTTAATAAATGTACCAAATGATCTCAGAAAACCCTCCTGGTTCTTCAGTTTAGTGGCCTGGGCCTCCCAAGTCCAAGTGGGCGAGAAGAAGTCAGATATCTTATTTTAAAATTTGTCTGTGTTTGCTGATAAGTCACACGTTTCCCCCTAGGATTAGGGCGTTCTTTCCCGAGGTGGCTGAAAAACCAGATTGTCGTTTTTGAAATGAATGTGGTCCCCAAGGTGGGCCAGCCCTGACCTTGCCAGAGCCCACTTGCAGTGCCCCAGGGGACGTGGCAGCAGCGTGGGCTCGCCTGGCCGCGAGCTGGAAGCCTGTTTTCCCAGCCGGTTCACTTATCAGTTGTGGGAACAGAGGCCCTTCTGGTGCCAAAGTTGGCTCATGGCCAGGCCGGCCTGCGCGGGGTCTGGCGTTCGGGGGCTCCAAGACCAGGGCACACACAGCTCGCCAAGCCCCCCTCTTGAGCGGCCCTCTCCCGCCAGGGAGCTCCCTGGGGACCCTCCTGAGACCCGGGGGCTTCCCAGGCTGCCTGATGGGCTTTCGGCCCGCGTGGCCTCTTCTGCCCTGTGAGACAGGGTGGATGTCAGTGGAAGCTGCTGGAGAGTGTTTGAGGCGGGGTCACTGTTGAGCCTTTTGTGAGCTTGGACTGTCCCTGTGTAGTGAATTTCTGAAGCACCTCCCACCCCCAGCCCCCACCCAGGACACCCACCCATTTTGAGAACTTCCAGAAGGCCCCGCCTTTCCTCCTCTGCCCGCCCGAGCGTCTGACCTGTGTGCCAGCTTTTCCTCTTCTCCATCCCGTGCCTCTGGAGGGCAGAGCAGGGGAGCACCACCACACCAAGGGGCTTCCTTTCTCTTTTGGGAGTTGGGCGGTGCAGCTGGGAGGTCGTGCTCGGGGACAGGGTCCCACAGTCCCCTGCCGTCCTCCTCTGAAAGGGTGGTGGGAACCCAGGCCACGGCCAGGCTTCCCCAGGGATCAGCGCGGCCTTTCGCTTGCCTGCAGCGTGGCGCCGAGCTCGCCGCGCGCCCCCTGCTGACGCCAGGACTGTCTGGGGGCTGCGACCCAGTGACTCACCCAGGAAGTCGGCCAGTCATCTCCTACCTGCTTCTCTCTCGCCCTTTGAGGTGTGGCTCGACAAAAGGGATTTCACGCTTGATCTCTAGCAGGTGCCGCCTCAGAGCAAACGCTCGGCGCCGACCACGCCTCTGGGCCTCTGGGCCTGCGTTGGGTCCTGGGGCTCTGGACCCCCCCCGCCCCCCACCAGGAGTTCCTGACGGGGACCCGAGTCTTTACGGGGCGGAGGGCCGTGCTTGCGGGGCCTGTGGGCAGGTCGTCCCCTCCCAGGAGCCGCCACTACCATCCAGTGACTCCTGGGTGAGAAAGAAGGATTTGCCTTCCCAGCGTCCAGAGCTTGTGACGCCCAGTGCAGGCAGGACCAGCACTTGCAGAAACAACTGGAAATGGGTTCCAAGCAAAACCGTCCACCTAGCTGCCCTGTGAGAGACGTGCCCGTGTGCGGCCTGCAGCCAGTGGAGGAGATGCCGGCTGGGGTAACCAGGGACGGTTTCCATGGTAAGACAGAGCCTGGTTTTCTCCTCAAAGGATGAGAAGATGGGGGAGAAGAGCTTGAACCAGGCAGGGCTGCCTGCGAGACTGTCCCCAGGGGTCGAGGCAGAGTCTTGAACACAAGGGACTTGGCCCCTGCCGAGCGGCTGGCACCAGCCCAGGGGGTCCCCTTGGGGAAGCCTTCCCATGCACCTTGCCCTCTTGGGCTGCCGCCCAGGCTTCCATTTATTCCACCGGGGCTGGGGGAGCATGTGCCCCCAGAAGCTGCCTCAGTGGGCCCACCCTGCACAGTGCTCCCTCTTCAGTTGCTCCCTGAGACCCCCGCATGATTTCGGGTCACAGGCAGACCGAGTCTGGCAGTACCAGGGAAGGAAGACGGGGTGTTGACAGAGTGCTCGGCGCTCATCTCAGGTGATGTCAGAATCAGGCTCACTGCCTGTCCGCTGCTCTGTCTTTTGGGCCCCTGGGCACTTGGGTTCCCTTGTGGTGCCAGGAACCCCGGTCCAAGGCCCCTCTGCCCTCTCTCTCCATGCTGTCCTGGAGCCCTCTCCCGCTCGTGGAATTCCATGCCTGGGCATACCCCTGCTGTACTTTTTCCTCTCTAACATTTTGATTTTGAATCCTCCTGCTTGTTTTGGTAGCTTACACTTGGGACTCCCGTGAAGTATAAAAATAGACCTGAGACACCTCCGAGGACTTAAAGGTTCAGCAGAGTTGAATATCCTTCAGTAGTTCCTTCCCGAAGGTATAAAACTCGAGGGTCCTTCTGCCCCCTGTCTGCTTGGAAACCTGTCATGGTTCCTTGTGATTTTATATTCCATCTGCCTTTCCGTGGGGTGTCAGTGTTTTCATTAATAAAGGCTAGAAGCAAGGAAGAAATAGCTTGTGAATCTTTTTTATGAATAAACTGCCATTGCTCCCCCCCCCCATTGCTTTTATTAATACAAGTTGGTAAGTTGGTAACACGAGGTAGTGAACAAGGCTAATTTCTGTTGTTTCCCACAGCAGATGCAGAAGTGACAGGGTTTGGGGTAGGCTCCCTGGGATAGGTAGGCTCAGCCTGGAAAGTCGACCGGCGTCTCCCTGTGCCAGCTGTGGGTTTAAGTCAAGTGAAACCGTCAGCTTCTGTAGGGGTCTCCGAGGTGGCTGGTGTGGGGAAGGAAGGTGGGGTTGGAGTGGGGCACCAGCTCTGCCCGTCGGCGGCGAGCTGCTCTCTCTGTGAGCCCTGGCTGTGTCCCCCTTCCACAGTCTGCCTCAGCCAAGGCCGCGACGGCTCTTTGGGACCCGGGACTCACTCGCAGACGACGGTGCTTTTCTTCTGTGGATTCCTGTCTCCTGAAACCGACGTGGGGCGCTGTGCCTGGGCATGGCCTCTGGCCAGCACGGCTTTTTGTAGCTCAGCTTTGTTTCTGTGTTCACAAGGCGCCTCTTGCCGAGCAGACACCTCTTGGGTGAGCCTCAGCGCCGTGTGCCGCCGTGTGCCTGGGAGAGCTGAGCCCGTGCGTGGACAGCGGCGCCCCCGCCCCGCGCCGGGCAGTGTGGCCTGCCCGCGCCTAGAGGCAGGCAGGCTTACCCACTGGGGCACAGGCCTTTCCAAATCGCCCTTAAAAGTGGCACGTGGGTGGCTTGAGGGCCCGATTCGTTTCTCTATCCTGGTTCCTAGCGCAGCGCCCAGCACGTAGGGCACGCGGCGCTTGCCAGGTGAAGGAAGGGAGTGCTTTACACGCCTGTCAGGTGTCCTCTGTGACGTGCTCGTCGCCTGGTGGACGGAGCCCTGGAGGCTTCCAGGTGTAACTCCGAGCGGTCAGTAACCTGCAAAGCATGTTCTTTTCTTAAGGAACACAGAAGAGTAGCTCAAGGGCTCCCTGGGTGTCCTGGGTCAGAAGCGCAGGCAGGCCGGCTTGCACGGTTTTTAATACAGGGCTCCTGTTTCCAGTGATGCCAACGCGGATTGAATAGGGGGGGTTTATGGGGAGGGTTTTCCTTCTTTTTCTTTTTCCTTTCCTTTTCTTTTCTCTCTTCTTTTCTTTTTTCTTTTTTCTTTTTCCTTCTTTCCTTCCTTCCACCCTCCCTCCCTCCCTTCTTTTCTTTCAACAAGGACATATGATGAAAATTTAAGTTATTCTGTTACAAGAAAAATGTTTATTCCTTTTTTCCTGAAGCCGCAGTTTGAACTTAGAGCATTCTTTGGTTAAAATAAAGGTTTAAATAGTAGCAGAGGAGTGGGGCTGCTTGGCAGTTTTTGCCTCTTTGATTCCAAATGAGCCTTGTCCCTCTGAACTTGTCGCTCTTGCTTGTAATTCACGCTGTCCCACCTTTCCAGTTCCTCATATGTAAAGAAACTAAACGCATGGCAAGTATGATAACCAGTGAGCTGGGATGACGCACTTGAGTAAAGGACGGTGCGTTGGCGCAACATGGAGAGCTCCTTGGTGGGGCTGTGCTAGGGGGCTGTTGAGGAAAAGGGGTCCCCCAGTTGCTGCACACACACTCAAGGGCAGCGCTGGCCCAGACACAGCTGTCAGAGGCCACGGGAATGGAGGCTTGTGTGCGACAAGTGGTTTTCAGGGCAAAGTGTGGCACTTGGTGTGAGCGCTGGGCTGGCAGAGCTTGACTTTCATGACATGTCGTAAACATCTTCCTCGGTGACTTCCAAGGTCCATTGAAGAGGACCTTGGTGCCTTCCGTCCCCTTGTGCTTATCTCATGTGTGTCCCGTGGTCTCACAGGCCTCAGGGCAGTCACGTTGCTGTGGGAGTGGGAGTTCCGTGAGGGTGGGGAGGGAGGGCAGGGCTAAGGTACCCCCTCACGCTTGAGCTGGGCCTCCAAGGGGCAGCCCCTGCCATGTGCCAGGCCCTGAAGCGGGAAGAGGTGGCGGGGAAGGCTGAAGTCGGCTGAGCTAGATCGTGAAGCCCCCAAATGTTGAGCTGGGTGCTGGGGAGCCACGGCAGTGGTGAGCGGGTGTGGTCGACACCCTGATCTGCAGTGTGGACAACGGGGTGAGGGTGGGCAGGGGGTGCCTGGAAGCTGAGAAGCCAGGCTGCTGCTGTCAGATCCCCTGCGGGATCAAGTGGGGAGCAGAGCCGAGGCCAAGGCTGGGAGGCCGGA
>JAQZBX010095075.1:0-11952 GCA_029593785.1 Cabassous unicinctus
AAATCAATAGAAGTATTAGACCATAAAGTGCAGTAAGTCTCACAAAAAGAGCTAAAAACAAAAAATCGAAAGGTTTAAGAAAATCAAAGAACAAAATGAAACAATACAGAAGGTCCAATGTGCAACTAAGAGATGTTTCAGAACAGCTAGAGAAACTAGAGGAGAGAAAAGAATGAACGAAAATGTAAGACATTTTCCCCAAGGTAAGACAGGTATCTTTAGATTGAAAGAGCCCACTCAGCACAATGAGAGGCAGAAATGTACACTTAATTACATTATAAAGTTTCAGTATTGTAGGTATAAAGGGACTGAATAAATTGAAAAAATAAGGCAAGAGAGATACAGATACAGAAAAAAATCAGAATAGTGTGACTCTCAACTATGCTGAACGTCACAAGACAATGGAACAATTCCCTCCAAATTCTCAAGGGAAATTATTTTTACCTTAGCATTCTATATACATCCAAACTATCAATCAAGTATGAAGAAAGAATTCATCTATTTTCAAACATGCAAGATCTCAAAAAAATCACCTACAACAACCCCTTTAGACAGTTAGTTGAAAATGTAGCTCTTCTGGTCTGGCCAAACAAACTGAAAATGAGGTTGCAGAGAAAATATGAATCAAATCTGGGAAAGCATGAATCAGTCCCCAAGGTGCCTGCAGTTCAGAAGACCCCCAAGCACTTAGTCTTCGGAAAGTTTGAGAATATATGAAAAAACAGAGCAAAACAAGGAAAAAATGGTTATGGTGGGGAAAACACAAAAATTTCAATTAAACCAATGTAGTCATCATTTACTACTTGGGTCTGCAATGAATATTTAGTGTATTCTAGTATATAAGCACTGTTTATATGAATGCTACTCACACAGTAATTAAAATATGGAAACAAGAACCGGAGTAGAGTTAAAGGAAAGAATACAAATATCTGCATCTATAAGTGGGTGGTAAAACATACTCTCTGATAGAACAAGAATTAAAGGTAACCAACAGAGTTATTGAAATAAAGTGAACAACTATATTAACATAGTGTTACCAGATTAAATGCAAGATGTTCAGTTCAATTTTAATTTCAGATAGGCAAGGAATTATTTTTTTAGTATATGTCCTATGTGATATTTGGGACATACTTATATGAATACATTTTTCATTTATAGGAAATTCCAATTGAGCTTGGCATCCTGTATTTTTAATGGCTATATATGGCAACCTTGTATAATCAGGATGGGGGAGGAAAATTGGAGGCTAGTGGAAGTTAGCAAAATCCTCACCTATTAAAATGGGAAAACCATATGCAATATTCAAAGCAAATAAATTAATAAGCAGTGGAGGCAGATTACGTAGGGATATTGATATAGTAGAAGAACAAAATTAAAAAGCTGTAATGTGATATCTCTTGGGATAGAATTGGAGGTGGGAAGGAGTTCAGTATAATAACGTTGGCTTAGTCATATGTCTCAGTTAATTTAGTAATATTATAAACTTTTAAAAATTAAGTATTTAGTGGGTCACATTTCCCTGAGTACATTAAAGAAAAGCAACAGCACTATGATCAACAGTGAGTATATTAAAGAAAAGCAAAACTGCAATGATAAAGAACAGTGAATACCCCTTCTTGATAGTTTAAACTGTGAACAATTATAGACTGGAAAGGAGAATAATTAGCAGTACAAATCCCAAAATTGGAATACAGCTAACTATTCCAGAGCAGGGTCAAGAACAATGAGGTGCACAGAATCAAAGCAGTAAGCTAGATGCCAAATTTTAGAAAGCATAGATTTAGGACCAAGAAAGAAATATCCCGGGTCATCATATCTGGCAACTGTTTCCATGTTCCTGATGAGAATAAAATGTGGGTCCACAACTATAATTATAATTAGAGGGATCGTTTGTAATTAGTACATGCTTTCCATTTCATAGTGTGTGTTCAATTGGTCACACTGTGATTTTTCTTTACATTTACAGCCCCTGGATGAACATGACCTCATGAATTGTTATAAGGTAAATACCTGACCTGGTAAGAACATACCTAAGAGTTGGTAGCCAGCATGTTGATGTGTAGGATTGATAAACCAGGAAGGAGATGCCCATTCGGAGGCTGCCTATACCAGGATTCTGTTTGAGCTATTCCTAAGAATAAGATGTTAGGAAACGTCTTCCTACCAGATTCAGTAACATTCTAATAAAAAAGAAGTTCTCATCAAGAAGATTCTAGTCAGCCTTAGATAGGTATAAGCCAAAATCTGGAGTCTTGGAGAAAGAGATAAAAAATTTTTTTATAGAACCTACCTAAAGGTTTAGGAACAATTGAATCAATTTGGTAATCACAGGCATAGTTGTGCTAAAACTAACATAGGTCTGAAATGATTTATTTCATTCATATAGTACACCATTGATATGTAGTATATAAAAGGCTATTAAATGAAAGAAAAGCACTACAGATTCGTGCAAGATCTTTTCTTCTTTCATGGCCTGATTGCATTGCAGACTACAAGAGAAAGACCTAAGAGCAATGATCACTGAAACTAAGGGAAATTTGACAGAAAAGTAAATAAAATCATATTATTAGCTCTATCTTTCCTTCAAAGTACTGCAGCCTTATTTTCTAATAGCCTTCTAATTCACAATTTATGCTTTATGTTTCAGATGCACTATGCCGTAGACTTGATGAACAAAGCCAGAGCCAAATATGTCCATCTTACTCACACGATGGATGATAGGATGTCAGAGGTAAGTTTATGCTATTTTAGCAAAACACCAGTGGAAAGCAATTAGGAAATTTTAAGGAGCATTAGAAGGAAACATATCTGTAAGCATGTTTTAAATCGTGCAAAATAAGATAATTTCAACAATGTTAGAACTCAAAGTCTTCCCTTAGAATTTATTATCTAAAGACAAATTTAGAAAAAAGCTGCAGTTTTCTTTTCTTGTTAAGAGAAAAGGAAATCATGCAAGTATTAAATAAGACAGAGAAACTTAAAAGTAAGGGCAGCTCTACAGCAGTCACTTTGAAAAACAGTTTGGCATTTTTCTATAAAATTAAATCTAGACTTTCCATATGATGCAGCAACTCTACTCCTAGATATTAACCCAAGAAAAATGAAAACATGTTTTCCTACAAAGACTTGTATACAGACGTTTATACCAGTTTTATTTATAATAGCCCCAAACTAGGAACAATCCAAAAGTTCTTCTGCAGTTAAATGGATAAACATGTGGTGGTACATCCACAAAATGAAGTATTCCATTCTATATAATGAAATAACTATTGATTCACTCAATTCATGAATGAATGAATCTCAAACACATTATACTAAGTGAAAGAACCCAGTGTCAAAAGGTCACATTAGTCTGGAAAAGCAGAAGCAAAGGGGTATAGAACAGGTCAGTGGTTGCCCGGGGTAGGGTTTGGGGCAGGATCTGAGTACAAAGGGTCAGCATGAGGGAATTCTTTGGGGGTAATGGATTTGTTCTGTGTTCTCTCTCTGGTGGTGGTTATAAGAATCTTTTTACATTAAAGAATTCATAAAAGTGAATACCAAAGAAAAAGTAAATTTTACTGTATGTTAATATTTTAAAATAACATGCAATAACATCTCTACCAAGGTGAAATGATAGGGGAATGGGGCACAATTTTCAAAGGAAATAAAGCAGAGGAGGTAGAAATGTCAAATACCAAGTAAGAACATGTTTAGGGAAATCTACCCAAAATGAGACTGAACTGCAAGAAACACAGCTGATTCTACCTAAAAATATACATGGACCTGAACCCATGTATTTATGTATAAAATACACTATATATTTAAATATACTGTATATAAGTACAAATTTTATATATTATTTTTGCATTATATATATATCTCTATTTATAATGTTTTACTGTTTACCAACTGCATTAAGGTAAAAAAAAAACCTAGAGAATCAAGAAAACCAATCAGAAGGAAGCATGGCCCACACAAGAGCTACAGACACGGATACTGTACTTTAATAGACTTTTTTAGTTATTCAGAAGTGAAGACAAGGTAAAAATGACTGACTACTCCTTACAAACACCCAGAAGGCTGGCAAGGATGTAGGACAGTTGAGGGCTGATATGTTTGAATAGTTAAATGCAACAACTTAGAGAAACATTTATATTCTTAGCATCTAGTAAAGTAAATTATCTAAAACAGTGGAGGCCTGTGCTTTTGAGATGATCTCTCTGCAAGACAGATTCAAGAGTCAAGGGCCTGGGACATCCCGTTTTCCTAAGGATGAAGGAAGCTACTCTTTATGATGTATAGGAAAGAAATTTGATATTTCAAAATGGAAACAGTGGGATGGATGAAGAAGACAGGAGCATGTTTAAATATTTAACAGAGAGAAGGGTTACGGAAGAAAGGATACTTCTTGGCTGTGTGGTCAAAGAGGAACTTGGAAGAGAAAAATAAACACTGTACATTTACATATATATAAATACATAATAATATATACACTGTACCATATAAATATATAATACTATATAATATATATACATATATATAAAAAGAGGGTTCATAAAATATTTTCTTGCGGGGAAGTATAATATCACCACCATTACTTCCAGCCACAGCCTCCTCCTCACCACAACACACTGCAAACAGTCACTAAAATCTACAGACACATGGCATATTGAAAGTCAGAAGAGACGTGGTCTTCACACAAGTTAGCACAGATTAAAACAGAGTTGGTCCACGAGGGCTGGATAGAGCTGATATTGGAGTTAGCTAAATATTTGAACTGTCTCTCCTAACACTTTCAAAAAAAAATCAATCAACAAACGGTGGCGACATCATTTCTGTAAATTACTTTTTGCAGTTGTCCTGATAGATTAGACCAAATGAAACATAGAACCTCTGTCTTTAGATGGGAGCTGCGGTGCTTTTCTAGGACAAATTTCACATGGAATACTCTTTCCTATTCTTCTTCCGTGATAGCCCTTATCTTTCACTACCAAAGGCCGCCAACTACAGTGTGTGAGGTTTAAAGGATTTCACTTGCTGTCTAGCTAGGAGTTTTAATCTGTGTTTTGTCTTTATATTCTCTTTGCCCTTTCCATATTATATCACTCCATTTGGTACTAACAAGAATCAAATTAAATTAGTAGAGCAGACCTGATTACCAATTAAAATCTGAGAAAATCGAGGGTCAAGTATCATTGTGTTCAGGATCACACTGCTTATAATTGGTAAAGGCACAAATGAAATTCAGGGTTTTTTCCTTTTCCATTTTCTTTTCTTTTTTCTTTGTTTTTACTTTGTTTTGTTTCATTCCACATCAAAATAACATTCTATTATGGACCCATCTTAAAAATTTAGAAAACAAGTTCAAAGGAGAACTCCAAAGTTTCTGCAGGTGGAAAACGTAGGGAAGGGGTTAACAAGTATGTCTGTTACACATTCTTATTCAAATAAATGCTGGGATAGAAAGAAAATAACATGACCTACATAACATTACATTCTTGGACGAAGAATGAATAACTACATGGACCAATTATTTCTTTATACGAAGGAAAAATAATACTATATTTACATATAACTTCAGCAAGTAGCTGTCTTTATTTTTGCTTTAATTTTTGCATTGGAGCAAAGAACGTGTTTCCATATAGAAATAGCTTTTTAAATCGATGTTGCAATCATTTAAAATGTATTCATGAATATTTTGAAGTAAATATTTTTGGCTTTGTTGTATTATTTTTACTTTTTAAAAGAATGTCCCTTTCAGATAGTACTAGGCTTTGACACTTAAGTTATTTTTTTTATCACTTACAAATACCCTTATTAAACTGTTACAAAATCACATTTCCAATTGTTTTGTGCTAACTCATTCCTTCTTTTTTTTCCTTTTTCCCTTTCTTGAGGTTTCCATGAAAATATATTGTTATATTTTTGCATGACGATATTAGCTATTTTGCCTGCCCAGTGTGCTATCCTTCTTCTGGGAACTGCATCTTTCTTTTGGGGGAAGTGTTTCTCTCTGTGTATAACCATGTGGATCTAAAGTCAGAGTTTTCTTAGAGGCCATCTTTGCTGGGCATCACCTGACTTGTGAGAATCAAGTAAATTTGTAAAGAGCATCAAAAATGAGAGATGGAGAGAAGCACATCCTGGTAGTGTGCAAATCTTTTGTTCCAGTTGTAATAAAAGGCTAGTGTCAACTCCGCCCCTTCTGTTTCATTTCTGAGCTGTGTTCCTGTCCATTAGTAACCACCAAAGACCCAATATATATGCAAACATGCACACACAAACCAAAATCTCACGCACACACACACACTGGTAGGGCGTGGGTCTTGGCTGTTTTGTTGTCCCATATTACCTTTAGTTTTATGTCTCCTTAGTCTCCTACAATCTCTGACAGATCCTCAGTCTTTCCCTTTACTTTCATAATCAGTCTTGACGTTGCCATTTTAAAGAGTACTGTTCAGTTATTTTGTAGAATGCCCCTCAGTAAGGGTTTGATATTTTCAATTGATTAGATTGAGATTTGCTTAGGCAAGAATATTCCACAAGTGATGTGCTCTTCTCATTATATTATATCCAGGGGCACATGATGTGGCTATATATTATCAATGATCAGGTTCACTTCCATCACTTGGTTAAGGTGGTGTGTACCAAGTTTCTTCACCTAAAGTTATCATTTTCCCTTTTCAGTGAATAATTATCTTGGAAGATATAATTTTAGACTCTGAAAATATACTGAATCTAGTTAAATTTTTGTCCACAAATTTTAGCATCCATAAATGGAGCATGCCTACAATAATTAATACTGTGATGTTCTAATGGTGATTTTCTATTTCTTCCATTCCTTTTACATTTATTGATTGGAATTCCACTGTAAAGAAGAACTGTCTCTTCCTGCTTAATTTATTCAACTGTTCAGTTATTCGTTTATATCACTATTGACTCATGACTTTTATTCTATAGGTTTTAATCTAATACTATTGCTATTTACTTCAGTGCTCAAGCTGTCACAGCTTTGGCCACTGCCAATGCTTTTCAGTTTGGTGCCTGTGTCCTTTCAACATGTGGCCATCCTTTTATGAACACTCCTTTACTTGGACTACAAAATGCTCTGGGCTCCTTCTGTGTTTTTCCATTCGCAGCACTGAAAACAATAACTTATCCAAGGACCTCTAGTTCCTTTCATTGTAGAATGACATTTAGAAACCAAGAGTTGGTGACCATCTCATTACTACTGGGCTTTCTCAGCATACAGAGCTTGAAAATAGAGGTATGTATTCTATCCCATGCAAACACATATCTATATTTACCTCTGAATCTAGATATCTTTATATTTTATAAATACAAAACAAGACAAGAAAAAAAAATCATGAGGATACTGATCCCTTTATTCCAATTCAGCACCACAGGGTTCGTTCCAGCCTTTGCAATTTCCTTATTAACAGCTTCTTTCTTTGACAGTGAGAAACTTGGCTCTCATTGTCAATTACATACTTATTTGTTCACTCTTACTTTACATATAAAGTAATTTCAGAATTGCTAAAACAAATTCTCTAAACAGGAAGTATGGTATTTATGTGTTATGTTTCTTTATGTTTTTATTCATAAAGTATACAGTCAAAATACTGTTCTCCAAAATTGAATTTGGCATGTTGAAGTTGCTTCCTACAACCTTATAGCCTTTTACCTTGCTAAACTCATTAACTATTTCTTGGAGCTTTTCTGTACTTTGGAACTTTTGACATAGAAAATCATGCCAATAGAGACACTTTCATTTCTTCCTTTCCAATCTCGATGGTTTATCCCTCCACCCCCACCCCACCCAAGTACAGTGGTTAGAATTTCCAGTAGAATGTTGAATGGGATTGGTGACAGCACATTCTTTATCTGCTATCATCTTAAGAAGAAAGCATTCAGCCTGTCACCATTAAGCATGACGTTAGCTATAGGCTTTTTTTGTGGATGTCCATTATCAGGTTAAAGAAGTTCTCATCAATAAAGATTACTCAGGTTTGGTATTTAAAAGGATTCACAAGACTTCATAGAACATTCTCAGATAAGGCTTTTGATAAAGGCAAGCATCAGAGGTTTGAGAAACATCCAGGTGCAACTCTTTAGTGGCCTCATTCACACAAAATACACTTTGTCTCCATATTACACAACAAAAATTTAGGTAATGAATCTAGGACTCAGGACAACTCATGGTAGAAGTTACTAACAGGGTCTCTAACGGCCCATTGGTCATGTAACCAAATCAAGCTGCCTACTGGGTTGTGCCAGTTCAAAGTCATGAACAAACAAACCAGCCCTGTTTGCCACCAGGGAAGTTTCAAACATTATATAGCACCTCATAAATCAGTAGGTAGTTTGTTAGTGAGCCCATGAACTTTGTCCTGGTTAAGAATTAAAGTAAACTATCTAGACATCTCCAGAGATAAGCACAGAGATGATCCACTCCAGGTGTAAAAGTGCTCTATCCTATAAACATTATATTCCTAAATTAGATATTTTTTAACCATAAATGGATACTAAATTTTATTAAAGATAGTTTCTGCATCTACTAAGATGATCATATATCTTTTCTTCTCATCTGTTTATATAATGAATTAATTATATTGCCTGATTTTTTAAATGTTGAATCAACTTTGAATCCCTGGGATAAAACCTACTTATTTCTGATATATTGTTGGATATGATGTGCTAATGATTTGTTGAAGATTTTAGCAACTATTTTCATGAGAGATATTGGTCTGTAATCTTTTTATAATATATTTATCTGATTTTAGTATTATGATAATTCCATCCAGATAAAATGAGTTGAGAAGAGTTCTTTTCTCTTTATTTTTCTGGAAGAGATTGTGTACAAATTTAATTTTTCCTTTTAAATAGAAATAATCATCTCTGAAGCCATCTTTTTTAAATTTTTTTTGTGAATTCATTTTCCTTTTTAGACATAGTACAATTCATGTCATCTATTTCTTCTTGAGTGAATTTTGGTAGTTTGTACCTGTCAAAGTATTGGTATGTTTCACCTATGTTGTTGAATTTATGGGCATAGAATTGTTTGTAGTGTTCCCTTATTATAATTGTAATGTCTGTGGGGTCGTTAGTAACATTATTTCATTATTTCATGCATGGAGTATCTGATATTTCATTCATGATATTTGTAAATTGAGTCTTTTCTCTTTTCTCTTAGTCAGTTTGGCTAGATGGTTATCAATTTTACTTATCTTTAAAAAGACGCAGATTTGGTTGTGTTGATTTTCTGTATTATTTTTCTTCTTCAATTTCTTTGACTTCTTTCTTGCCTTTATTATTTCATTCTCTCATATTTATGATTTATTTTTCTCTTTTTTCTCAGTTTCTTAAAATAGAAACTTAAATGACTTATTTTAGATCTTTTTAATGCTCTTTTGAAATCTTCACATGGTAAAAATTTCCACATAAGCCATCCATTAACTATATTTCACACGTTTTATATGTTGTTTTTTATTTTCATTCAATGTAGACTATATTTTAATTCCCTTGAGACTACCACTTTGACCAATGGGCTGTTTTGAAGTGTGATGCTTAACTTTCAAATGGTTATTATATAGATATGCTCTTGTTACTGACCTATATTCTAATCCTTTATGTTTTAAGAATATACTTTGTGTAATTTCTATTCTTTTAAGTTTGTTAAATTGTGGTTAAGGTCCAGAAACCTAAAGTGGTCTCTTGGCTTATGTTCCACGTGGACTTGAAAAGAATGTATGTTCTTTGTTACTGCATGGAATCTTCAATATATGTAAATTAAATAAAATTGGTTGATAATGGTGTTTTTTTGGTCTTCACTGTCCTACTGATGTGTCTATTTGCTATACCAGTTACTGAGAGAGTAGTGTTGCAGTGTACTTTTGGATATGTCTCTTGTTACAGTCCTCACTTTTTGCTTTATCTATTTGGAAACTTTGTTAGTGGCTGCATACATATTTATACTTATGGCCTCCTGATTAATTTACATATTTGTCACTATGAAATGGATCAGTTTATCTCTGATAATATTATCTGAAACTACTTCTTCTTATATAGTTATCCAGATCTTTTAATTAGAGTTTGAATAATATGTTTCTCTATTTTTACACATTTTGAACCATGTTATTGTTTTAGTTTGCTAAAGGGTGCTGGGAGCAATGGACCACAAATGTGTTGGATTTATAATGGGAATTTATTATGTTAAAAGCTTACAGTTCTGAGGCTGTTAAAATGATCCAATCAAGGCATCATCAGAGATGCTGTCTCACGAAAGGTTGGCTGCTGGCAATCTTGGACTCCTTCAACATGGAAGCCACATGGAGGCATTTGCCTCTCATCTGGGTCTCATTGCTTCAGTTTCTGGCTGCAGTGTCTATGGATTCCTTTCTGCTGGGTTCCCCTCTGAGCTCCCAGGTTCCTTCCTTCTGTCACTGAAGCTTTTTCTCTGTGTGTCCCTGTTTTCAGTCCTCCATTTATAAAGGACCCCAGCAAGGGGACCAAGACCCCCATAGGTCAGCCCTCACTGAAGCAACTCAATCAAAGTCCCCCCAACTCAATCCAATCCAATCAAAGGGTCTCAAACCCACAGAAATGGATTAACTTCAAAAATGTCTTTTCTGGGATTCACAAAAAGCTTCTAACTGTCACAGTTATTGAGACAACTCATGTGGGAAGCTGCCCTCGGCATCTGCTTTATCATGGCCATTCTTAGAACTGGCGTTTGGCCAAATGTCATTGCGCATGTCCCGCGCTAAGTTTCTATCTCCCCGTACTCGCTACATCTTTTCTTGTAAATCTGCTGACCAGGCTGTAGTTTGTTACCTAGCAACTTGCTGACGTCCACATCAGATGACCCCTCCTCCTTCAGAGTATATATACCCTGCCTTTTCAATAAACTTTTGCAGCTTGATCAGAATCCTGTCTTGCTGTCATTCTTCGTGTCTCTTGTTCCCCCAATTCCCACTCCCTCTTTCAGGTTCCGGTTCGACTGACCCGCGGGCTGGGTCAAACTCACATACATAATATTCACATTTTTAAAATGTATAGTTTGGTGGTTTTTGTATATTCATATGGTTATTTGAATATTTAGTTTATTAACCACAATATAAATTTTGAATATTTTATTACCCCTAAAAGAAACTCTATACCCATTAAAAGCCATTCCCCATTCCTGTCCCTGACTCGCAACCTCAGAGGATCACCAATGTATTTCCTATCTCTACAGATTTGCCTCTTCTGGATATTTCAAATAAATTGATGAATCATACAATATGTAGTCATTTTTTGACTGTGTGTTTTCACTTCGCATAATGTTTTCAAGGTTTGTCCATGTAAAGCATGTATTGGTACTTACTTTTATTGCCAAATAATATTTCAATAGATAGATATATCAGATTTTGTTTATTTATTCACCAGTTTAGGTTGTTTTCCCTTTTTGGCTATTATGAATAATGATGTATTGAACATTCATTTGCAAGTTTTGTTTGGATATATTTTTTAATCTCTAAGACAGGTAATGTTGAGTCATATGGTAACTCAAATTTAACAACTGCGGAACTGCCAACAGTTTTCTTACGGAGTTGCACCGTTTTAAATCCCACTAGCAGTACATGACATTTCCAATTTCTCCAAAAACTAATCAACACTTGTTATTATCTATGTTTTCAAATTTTAGCCATCTCAGTGAATAAAAAGTGGTATCTCCTTGTGGTTATGATTTGCATTTCCCTAATGATTAATAATGTTGAGCATCATTTCATGTGCTTATTGGCCATTTATATATATTCTTTAGAGAAATATCTTCAAATCGTTTGCCATTTAAAAATTGTGTGGGGTTTTTTTTTTGTTATTAAAGTTTTTAAAATATATTCTGGATACAAGTCACTTGTCAGATGTATTATTTGCAAATATTTTCTCCCATTTTTGGGAGGTCTTTTCATGTCTGTAATGGCATCGTTT
>JAQZBX010095076.1:0-11953 GCA_029593785.1 Cabassous unicinctus
GAGTACTCTACAGTTCAGTAAACATGCAGGACATACTTCATTAGATGTCAAAATCTGAGAGTTATTCTTAAGATGATTGTTTCTTCTCCCTGGGGCCTTATGAAGACCCACCCTTTCCACAGGCTTGCCCAAAGGCCTTTTTCTTGGTTTCACCCTTATCAAGCATCTGGGTGTTGACCAAGCTCCAGACCTCACTCTACAAGAGTGTTAGGGCGATTGCCACACTTTACCCAAACTTTGGGTTAGAGTCTTAGCCCCCCTAGTACAGTGAAGTGAAGATGACATCCTTCCTAACATGTGGCATATAGGCTTAACCCACTCAGAGCAATGAGTTGACCACCTGGCCTTCCCTAATCCATGGGGGACAGATCCACACCTCTCAGACCTATGGAGTGCTGACCTTAACCAATCTAATTCTTGAGGAATGTGCTCCACCCTCTCTGTACCCTGTGATAACAAAACTCTACTCAAACATCAGTCAGGAACATCCACCCTCTTTAAATTCTGGGCAAAACTTACCTTCTCTGTACACGTGGGTTGGGTTCCTCTCTTGCCCAAGGTGATGTCTTATTTCCAGATCTCAGCTTCCTTCATTTTCCTCTGAAAGCTGGTTCTCCTTTAATCTCTCATTTCCATGTCAATTTTAGTCCAAGCTGAGAGTGATTTTCTTCATACAGCTTTCTCAAAAAGCTTGTTGGTTTAGCATGCAAGAATCAGGGGTCAAAGCCATCAGACAGAAAGATTTTCCACAAATCTTTCCTAATTAACTGCATCTTCAATCCTGATTTACAAGTTCCAGGCTTAGTTAAGTCCACAAATGAGGTACTATCTTCTGGGGATTTGATTTCCAGAGGCTTGGAATTTGTGGGATCAGTTTCTGGTTTCTTTGTGCCCAAAAATTCAGTCCTCAGCTAATCTCACTCATCTCATATTTTGCTATAAGCTGCAAGGAAACACCAAGCCACATTCTCCAAGTTTACTTTGGAAAGTTCTTCAGCTAAATGCCCAAGCTAGCCGTTTTCAAATCCTACCTTCCATAAAACACCAGGAGTTAATCTTGCTAAGTTCTCTGCAAGATTAAAACATGGATCAATTTTCCTCCAGGTTCCAATAATAGTTTCATCATTTACTATTTAGGCCTCATAAAAAAATCTCATTAGAGTCCATATTACTATCAAGAGTCTCTTCAAAGCATGCCAGATCTTTTCTAGCAAGCATCTCACAACTCTTCCAAAAAATACCTCTTACCCATTTATAAAACCATTCCAGCATTTTGGTAATTGCAAAATCACTACCCAGTCCAGGTGCCAAATTTTGTATTAGTCAGCCAAAGGGGTGCTGACGCAAAATACGAGAAACCTGTTGGCTTATATAAAGAGTATGTATTTGGGGTAGAAGCTTACAGTTACCAGGACATAAAGCATGTTACTTCCCTCACCAAAGTTTATTGCCAAGTGTTGGGACAAGATGGCTGCCAACATCTTCCAAGAATTCAGGCTTATTGGGGACCACTCTTTCAGGGGCTTTGTTACTTTCCAAGCTCAGCAGCTGTGCTATCTCCCCAATGCCAGCTGTAGACTATCAGGTGAATGGCTCTGTCTCTCTCCCCTCAGCTTCTGTCATGTCTAAGGAGCCATCTCTATCCCTCTGTGTTCACTTCCTGGGTTCTAGCTCAAAACTGCCAACTCTGTCCTTAGCCATGTCTTTTTTTTTATGAGTCCCTGCCCACCAAGGGGTGGGAAATCAACACCGTACTGATGTGGCCCAAAGTCCAAATCATAATTTAATCAATGACAGACAAGTTTACAAACATAATCCAATATCTATTTTTGGAATTCATAAACAATGCCAAATTGCTGCACAAGGACAAAACATCTGAACTGGAAAAGACAGAACAGAAAGACAGAGAACGGAAAAAGGGAACAAGGTCTCAAGGAAATGAATGACAACACAAAATTCACAAACTTACACATTATTGGTATGGCAGAAAGAGAAGAGAATGGAAAAAGGTGCAGAAAAAATATTTGAGGAAATAATGACCCAAAATTTCCCATCCCTTATAAAAGATATAAATTTCAATATCCAAAAGACAAAAAACCCCAAACAGCCTTAATGTACAGATAACTACCACAGAACCCTACAATTCAGAATGACATATATCAAAGATAAACCGGGGATAATGAAAGCAGCAAAAGAAAACTGATTCATCACATACAAGGGAACCTCAATAAAATTAAGTGCTGACCTCTCATCAGAAACCATGGCTATAAGAAGAATGTGACACGAAATATTTAAGGTACTGAAAGAGAAAAACTGCCAGCCAAAAATTATGTATTCATCAAAACTGTTTTTCAAAAATGAGTGTGAGTTCAAAGACTTTACAGAAAAACAAATAAATGGATAGAATATGTTACCAAAGGACCAGAATTACAGGAGATATGAAAGAGGGAGCTGCTGCCTGAAAGGAGAAAACAGAGGTGATAGACTTAGAGAAGAGTGTAGAAATGTAGAAATGAAGATTATTAAGAAGGTTAAGTTAAAGGGTTAAAGGATGGACAATAGTTAGATATGATATCAGAAAGCTAAAGGACAAAATGGATGAGGTAATTAATGCCTTTATAGTAATAAAATTGAATGTTAATGGCTTGAACTCCTAATTAAAAGATGTAGAAGACTGGCAAAGAAAAAAAGGAAGAACATGCAAATAAATGAAATCAGTAATGAGAGGAGGGAATAAAAGAGATCACAAAAGTACACCAAAAAATTAGATAATTCATATGAAAAGGGTGCTTTCCTAGAAACACACAAACACACACAAACTACATTGATTCTAGAAGAAACAGAGGTCCTCAAAAAACCAACCACAAATAAAGAGATTGAAATGGTCACCAAAATTCCCCACAAAAAATAAAAGTCCAGGACCAGGTGGCTTCACGGGTGAATTTTACCAATCATTCCAAGAAGAATTAATACCAATCCTGCTCAAAATCTTCCCAAAAATTTAAGAGGAGGGAACACTACTTAACTTCTCCTATGAAGCTAATGTCACCCTAATAACAAATCCAGCAGATAAAGATACTACAAGAAAAGAAAATCATAGACCAAATTCTCTAATAATATATATGGAAAATCTTTGACAAAATACTAGCAAATCAATGAATTATATACCATGATCAAATGGGTTTCAACGCAAGGATGCATGGGGTGGCAACACAAGAAAATCAATTTAAAAAATACACCACATTAACTAATCAAAGGGGGAAAACCACACAATTTTCTCAATTAAAGCAGAAAAGGCATTTGACAAAACCCAGGATGCATTCTTGGTTAAGAGCTCTTCAAAGATGAGAATAGAAGGTAATGTGCTCAACGTGTTAAAAGGAATATATGAAAAACTCACAGCTAACATCATACTCAATAAAGAAAGACTGAAAGCTTTCCTTCTAAGATCTGTAACAAGGATGCCCACTGCCTCCACTGTTATCCAATATTGTGCTAGAAGTTCTAGCTACAGCTATTAGGCAAGAATAAAACGTTATCCAAATTAGAAAGGAAGAAGTAAAACTTTTACTATTTGAAGATGAATAAATCTATATGTATAAAGTCCTGAAAAATCTATATAAAACCTACTAAAGCTAATAAATGAATTCAGCAAAGTGGTGGGATAGAAGATCAACACGCAAAAATCAGTGGTATTCTATATAGTAGCAATGAGCATTCTAAAGAGAAATCAGGAAAATTCCATTACAACAGCAACTAAAATAATCAAATATCTAGGAATAAATTTAACCAAGAATTTAAAGGATTTATACAAAGAAAACTATAAAACATTGCTAATATACATGAAGAAAGATCTCAATATTGAAGGACATTCTATGTTCATGAATTGGAAGACTAATATTAAGTTGGAAAATTTATTCAAATTGATTTACAGATTCAACAAAAATTCCAATAATGTTCTTTGAGAAATGTAGAGGACGATCATCACATTTATTTGGAATGGTAAGGGCCTCAAACAGTCAGAAATAGCTTGAGAAAGAATCCTGAAGTTGGATGATTCACACTTCCTGACTTTAAAGCATATTACAGAGCTACAGTGGTCAAAACTACATGGTACTCGATATATATTGAAAAATGAAATTGAATTGAGAGTTCAGAAATAAGCTCTTGCATATATGGCCAATTGAAATTTTACAAAGCTTCTAAGTCAACTCAAATGGAACAGAATAGTTAATACATATAATTAAATATTATTTAGATGTATGAAGAAATGAAGTCTTCATGTACGTAAACAACATGAATGAAACTTGAGGTCATTATGTTGAATGAAATAAGGCAGACACAAAAGGACAAATATTTCATGGTCTCATTAATATGAACTGATTATAATGAGCAAGTTATTGGAGTTAAAATCTAGAGTATAGATTATCAGGATATATAATGAGGGTAAAGTATGGGGAGCTGGTGCTTCATTTGCACAAAATTTTTAAGAAAGTTGATTGTAAATACTTGGAAATGGATAGATGTGATAGTAGCACTTTATTGTAAGTGTAATTAACAACTGTGAGTGATGGCATGATTGTGGTTAAAAGGGAAAGTTTAGGGTAATGTATGTCACTAGAAGGAAAGCTAGAGGATGAAGGATGGGACTGTATAAAATAGTAATGATTACAGTTAATAATACAAACCTAAGAATGTTCTTACATGAACTTGAACAAATATATGCCACTGTCATAATGTGTCAGTAATAGGGGGGTATAGGAGAAAAATACAACTAATAGAAACTATAGACTATATTTACGAGCGATATTCTTTCATTAGCTGCAACAAAATTACCATAACAATGCTAAGTGTCAATAATATGACAATACAAAGGATATCAAAATTTCTTTTTGAACAATGAGAATGTTCTCAAATTGATTGAATCCTCAGGATTGGAGAATGAACTATGGACAGCCCAAATATTTAAGTCTCTTGTACATACACTTACCAACTCTAATACTAATTATAGGTTTAAAAAAAAGGGACAGTAGAGCCATGTGTAGGGAAACCACAACTGAATCCAACTTTGTCACACTGAGGAGCAAAAATTCCAAAGTATGGCCCACTGACAAGGCACCAAACTCCTGAGCTATCTGCCCTGACTATAATGTATGGATGTCTTCAGAGACCTCAGGAGCCCCACTATGTGTTGTAGTAACTACTTTGGCTGTCAATGAGATCCTGCTGAGATGTGCATTAGCATAAACTCTGGAGTGATCTCTCAACTCACTTCAAAATCTCTTAGGCATATAAACTTATTTGTCTTTACCTTTTCTCCCTTTTGGTCAGGTCTTTTTCCAGTTGCATTGCTAGTTGGTGCTTGGTAGTAATCCCTCAGTGCCAGGGAGGTTCATCCCTGGGAGTCATGTCTCACACCGGTGGGGGGGGGAAGCTATTGCATTTATATGAGGAGTTCAACTTAAAGAGAGACCACATTTGAGCAACAAGAAGGCTCTCAGCAGGTAACTCTTAGGCACCCTACAATACTACTTAGTCTTCAAAGTAGTTTTAGGTTACAGAAAAGTGTTGCACAGAATATAGGGGATTCCCATATTCACAATGTCATCCCCCCTTTCCCCTCTCCCCTATTAATAACATTTTACATGTAGATGGTACATTTGTTACAGTTGATGTACAAATATTGAAGCATTGCTACTATCCATGCGCAATGGTTTACATTATGATTTACATTTTGGACTGTTCACATTTATAAATTTTGATGAAATTTAAAATGGCATTTATCTTCTATTGCAAGATCATGCAGGAAAATTTGAATGCTCTAAAAATGCCCTATATCCTGTCTATTCTATTCTTCCTTCCTTCCCTCTCCACTCTGGACCTATGGTAATCACTAAGTTTCAGTTTGTGAAGAAGAAGATTCATAGGTACTTGCAATAATATTGAAAGCTTGACATATGGGTATGTTTTCTTTCATTAGGCACTGCCAATGTTCTCAAGAGACTCTTGCTCCTCTACTTGAGACCACAGCAGGACTCCCCAGGATAGGAGTTTAATATTCAATAAAGTGTGGGTCTTTACCCACTAATATACCACACTATGAAAACATGAATACTTACATATTCATAGTATCCTGCTCCAGGTGCACCCTTTCCTATATTCCCCCCCTCCACATTCAACACCCTTCACCAGTAACCCACCACTGCCGTATTTGTCAAAAGAACATTCCCAATGTTGTCGTTTTAACCACAGACCTGCAAAACACCAGAGTTCACCTGCTCCTTCCCACAACCCAACCCCCAGTTCCATGTATAGTCCATCCTAAACCTTCCACCCTACCCCTTCACAGGCCAGCACCAACAAACCCCATAGCATCACTGCACCACTGTTAGACGCATCCACTGCACAACTTCTCTTTTCCTCCTTAACATAGATTTTGCCTATATGGGCATTTGCCTATAACCCTCTACTTCCTTTCTGTCTCTGGTAAACCTGTCTTCCATACTTTAGCTCTGTGAGTCTGCTCAATTTGCTTAATTCCTATCAGTGAAGTCATGTAATATTTCTCCTTCAATGCCTCTTGCCAGGCATTCTTTCCACCTAGATCTCTCCCATTCTCTCTCTTCTTTTTCCTAACACCGCTCTTTCCACTTACTTTTCTAAATTCATGGATATTCTACAAAATAAATGGTGTATACTCTTCAAAATATTGATAATGAGTATTGAAAAACAAGCTCTTTGAGATTAAAAGCATGTATGCACTGAACGGTTTTTACTGGTTATAAGAATATATGTTTAGACATCACTTTCATCCCTTCTGTGATGTTTGCATATAATTCAACTCTGTAATTTAACCATTGCCTTCCAAGTCCAAAAAGTTCCATATTTTTCTATCATGTTTATTCAGGATTCATTGTATGTGTGTTCTGTCTCAAATCCAGTGCTTGAAAAAAAAGTCTTTTATATTTTATTCATTACAAATTATCAAAAATAAAATGTATGTTTGGAGACGTATTATGGCACAATACTCTTTACATTAACATATGTAAATGTAGAAATCTGCATTTTATTTCATTAAAATAGTTAAGTGTTTTGTGTGCATTATGCAAGAAAAATACAAATAAGTGAAACAAAACATAGTTTTAATTATAACATTTAAAACATTTATCTCTACTTTCTCTCTCAAAACAAATGAGAAAATTTATAGAAAATTTATGAACACAAAGACAAAGAAAAGGAGAAGAGAAACTACTAAAGAGGGGATATATCAGGTACTTTGTATAATAAGAAAAATAGAAAAAGGGATTAAAACTCCACATTTGCTCTCCACCTTAGGAGTACAAAAACTACTGTTTTCCTGATAGTAGTCAAATGTAGATACTCTAGAAGTGGAAGCATCAACCCGGAGACAAAAAACACTGCAAAGAAGGAGTTGGATATGAGAGATACATTTAAATGAGTAGTCAGTGAATACAGATATTATGTTTATTACTCTTTGTAAAAGTTGATATTTAAGACTCCTTAAAATCTCTGCATCCCTAATCAATGATGTTCAGCTGTTAAGAAAACCAGCCCATGCACCTTAAACTTCCAAAAAATTTCCTTCTCTAATTTAAGAACTTACACCCTAGAATCACCATGTGCTTGTGAAAGTCTCTAATTCAGACAGGGACCAAAAGAAAAATAATAGTGACAGTCAAAGAACTCCAGAGGAAATAAGCGTTGCAAATTATAGAAGGAAAACTAAAAGTCCATAGTAAAAGATCTCTTGGAAAAAAATAAAAATAAGGAGATTCCTTCAAATGAGTAATTATATAAATAATACTTCAGATAACTAGAGTGTTCTTAATATATGCAAACTGTGTCAGAAATAAAATTCTGCCATAGAAATCTTGGATGAAGAGTTAAGGCACATTTTTAAGTAGTAAGCTATTTAATTAAGCAATTGTAAGTTGGAGAGAAAAGTTTGAAAAATAACATCAGTGAAAGAAATCTATTAATTAACATTCTGGAAAGAGGAAAGGGATAGGAAAAGGAGGAAATTATAAAAATAAAATAACATCATTCCTCAGAATGAATGAAATGCATTAAAAAAAAAGATTCAGAGGGGGAAAAAAAGCCATGAGTTGAAAACAGAAAAAAAAATGTTACACCATGGTGTATACTTGTAAAATTCCAAAACACTATTATTAGAGAGACTCCTCTTAATTCATCCAGTGAAAACAAAAAAAGATAGAAATAATGGTGAATTTTAATGGAAAAGCCTTAGTACATGTAATCAGACTGAGGGTGGGAGTGTGCAGAAATAAACAAGTTTTACGAAAACCAAGTTCCTATTTAATTTCTCCACACAATCAAAGTAGCAATCAATGAGATGGTTGAATTGTTGCCTATCTGGAATGTGTGCTTGCTTGTTGATTGTTTTGGCATTCCAGATTGCAATATTGTTATACTGGTTACAAAATTGTAGATTTAAAACAAATTTCTCTAAAAAATTAGAGCTCAAAAATAATATCTTAATCTGATCAAATAGTTAAACACATGATTATATGGGAAGAATAAAAATAAGTAAAATGGGGGTATTTCTAAACCAAATACAAATATTTTAGGTTTCACAATAAAAAGGATACTCAGAAACTGTACTACTCTCTCACTTATACCACTACCTCATTTGTCCAACCAAGCACATCAACTCCACAACCTTAAAACAGAAGTAGTGCAAAAGCTTTCTGTTCTCCATTCCAGTCAGCTCCCCTGACAGTCAATTTTTGTCAGAGTGCTCAATTTCAAATATAAGTGGACCATATCGCTCCTCTACTAAAACAACCCGAGATTTTCCTCTCACACATAGTACAAATTAAAAATACTTCCCAAGGGCAGCAGTGTCCATTGATGCAACCCTCTTTCCTCTCACTCATCACCTACTTGCTTCCCTTACAGGCTCCCTTGAGGCCCACACTGCCCTCTGCTGATCACTTGGAACTGTCCAACCTCTGGGATGGGCTGTTTATGAACTTTCTGCTAGTCACAGTGTCCCCAAGTAGGCTCCCTCATCTGCTCATCACAATCCTCTGCCTCCCTGAAAAGCAAATCTTGTTGGTGAGAGGCACTGGCATTCCCGTTTGTATCTGGAGTTTGACTTGCTGCATTGATTTTACTGATGCAATGCTAATGGGAGCTACTCAAGTAGCAATGAATGAGTAATCAGAAGCTAGAATTAATTATAGCTCTGTCTATTAATGTTCAAGCTACTGACAGAATAACAAATATGACACACAGATACACTAATTACTCAGTAAGATTTCATTATTAGCTGTTACTAATTAAAAGTCAACGGAAACAATGGTAGCCTATTTTCCCTATGGAATTAGACAATTTGATAAATTGTAATTCTTGGGCAATGTGCAAGCCCATGTTAGAGCAGCAACGGATGTAAAATGGTTGAGCTTATCATTTTATCAGTAGAGATACTATGATATCTTCTGAAATTAAAGTTCACAATTTCCTTCTGTAAGTGTGGTTTGCTGTAATTTCACTAGTCCTGAATCTCAGAAGACAGCTGGAACCTTCCTGAACAAGGATTGGAGGGATACTAGTAAGTGATAATTATTAGTAGAAAATTTGTTTTAAATTTAAAAGTAAAACTGAGAAATAAAATAGTGGCTAAAAATCCTTATTTACCAAATAATGAAAAATAATAAAATATAAAGAGATCATATTATATCATATATTTTTTCTGGTCCTCTAATTATTCAATATAACAAAAATGGTTATGATTTTTAATATTCTTACCATATTTATAATATTTTGGTTCAGAAGTGCAAATAAGAAGTAAGGGGTGAGCCATTTACTGCAATAAACTGAAATCATATTTAAAGTTAAATGAAATCATAGTTTATGAAAGTTATATAAGAAATAACAAAGGAAGAAAATTTAAAATCATGATGTTGTGTTTATAAAATCATACTAATATTCAGCCCTAAAATATTACTGACTGGTAACTGAATAAAAAATTATCAAGAATCCTTTTTTGAAGTAATTTTTCCTATTTTATTTCCCTCACACCAAAAGACACAGGTTAGACTTGATAAGTTAGAAATATGTTTATTTATAGCTATGAACATTTTTTTTTTACTCATACTCTCAGGGGGAGTATGACTTTTAATAATGAGTAATTCACAATATTTTTGACAAGAACAGCAGCTAGAGATATTAAATCAAATTTATCATTATAAACCTTTTTAAATCATTCAGAAAATGTTTACCTATTTGACAGAAATGAATTCCAATTCTTATTTTTAATATTTAGTACCATATAGTGAAACTTTTCCTTTAATATATCTGATATTAAATTAGGGATATTACATGATAAATTATTTAATTTCACAGCTATCCCAAATCCAGTGACCAACACTTTCTTTGTGACCTTCTCACGATCCTCCACTATAGGGAAAGGATAAGCAAAATCTTTAAAAGAGGGAGTTAAAGGAGACAGTGTGGGAGGTTGAAATGTAAAGAACATTCTTAAATATTTAAATATTCAAGTTAAATATTAAATATTAAAGAATGAAATATGTACGAATAGAAGGAATCAACCCATCACTGCATGAGGAATCACCAACTGCATAAAGTCTTCACACTGACACTTTCTGAATTTAGTTCCAACTCTGTCATCCTTTCATCCCTGCTGAATATTTGTATCAATCTAATGGGAGGATCAGGAGCATGTGGAATTGACAGTGTAGCAGACATTTACATTGTCATAAAATATTTGCAATATTTCAGATATGCAGTAGATCATGCCATGCATTTTAGTAGTTCAAGAGCTAATAGAAAGAGCTTACGGGAAAAACATAATTATTAACTTATTAGATGTGACGAGTGCCAAGGAGAGGAAATTAGAAAAGTAAATAGTTTGTTCAATATGTGGCCAAAAATCCCAGCTCATATATTTGATACCTAAAGCAACCAGATTTGGTTTCCTATGGAACTCTAAGTTTAAGATCATAAATGATAAATGACTTGGGTATGATGAAATAGGGAAAAAAAAAAACCTTTAGCAAAATTCCTTATTAAAATTTTGAAATTTGTGAACATCTCTAAACTGAATGTTCTTTAGATACAAGTAGGCTAAAGTTTTATAGCAAGTTTTATAGATGATGAAGGTCAATAATACAATAATCTTTGTTTTCAGAATCATTTACTTCTCAAACTCTCAGAAGCTCTGTAGAAACTGTTGTTATATTCATCATGGGAATGACTAAAGGGACAGTAATCTCAGGGCACAATTTTTTAGTTGTTAGTTTGTCAATTTTGATTTATCTAGAGTGTTGGAAGGGTTTTGTAAAATTCCGTAAAAACTTTCAGTCATTTAACATCTTCCATAGAATACAGTTGAAAAATATTATAATTAGAGATATGTGAACTCAAACTAAATTGGTTACATACAACTAAATTAACCAAAAATGATTGGTGACCAACACAATAAAGAGGATCTCGATGGGAGCAATATTTTATTAATTTAATTGTGACATTACCAGTTGAGAGACTTGATTTTGTTGATGTTATATTCTGTCTTTTTATTTATTTATATCATATTATTCCTGCAGTAATGAAAAATAAAACAGCTATGACTGAATTTATCCTCATGGGATTTTCTATCAATCAAAATATGTACATTTTGCATTCAGTGCTCTTCTCATTTATTTACCTGTGGGCCCTGATGGGGAATGTCCTCATTATCCTGATCACAACATTAGACCAGCACCTCCACACACCCATGTACTTCTTCCTGAAGAATTTATCCATTTTGGATATTTGCTTCATTTCAACCACAGTCCCCAAAGCCATTGTCAACTCCTTGACCCACAACAACTCTATCTCATTCCTTGGCTGTGTATTCCAGGTTTTTCTGTATGTTTTATTGGCAGTTGCAGAGCTGTTCCTCCTCACA
>JAQZBX010095077.1:0-11953 GCA_029593785.1 Cabassous unicinctus
GTGAAATGATATCTCATTGTAGCTTCGATTTGCATTTCCCTAATCACTAGTAATGTTGTACCATGTTTTCATGTATTTTTTCACCATTTGTATTTCTTCCTTGGACAAATGTCTATTCCAGTCTTTTGCCCATTTTTTAACCAGGTCGTTTGTCTTTTTATTGTTGAATTGTAGCATCTCTTTATATATCATGGATATTAAACCCTTATCAGATATGTGATTTCCAAATATTTTCTCCCACAGAGTCAGCTACTTTTTCACCCTTTTGACAAAGTTCTTTAAGGTGCAAAAATGTTTAATTTTGGTTAGGTCCCATGTATCTATTTTTCCTTTTGTTGCTTGTGCTTTGGATATAAGATACAAGAAACTGCTACCACAAGATCTTTAAGATGTTGCCCTACATTTTGAAAAAAAGAGTTATTTATTTATTTACTTTTATCCATTTTAACCCCACCTTCCCCCTTCAGTTTTGCCAGAGTTGGTCTCATGTTTTGGGGCACCCTCATTAGGTGCATAAATATTCATGACTGTTATTTCTTCCTGGTGGATTGTCCCTTTTGTTAATATATAATGGCCTTCTGTATCTCTTGTAACTTTTTTGCTTTTAAAGTCTGTTTTGTCGATATTAGTATAGCTACCCCTGCTCTTTTTTGGTTACTGTTTGTGTGAAATATCTTTTTCCAACCTTTCACTTTCTGCTGGTTTTTATCGCTGGGTCTAAGGTGAGTTTCTTATAGGCAGCATATAGATGACTCATGTTCTGTTTTGTTTTTTTCAATCCATTCTGTCAGCCTATATATTTTGGTTGAGGAGTTTAATCCATTCACATTCAGTAATATTACTGTAAATGCATTATTTACTTCCCCTATTTTATTTTTTGGTTTTCATATGTCATATCTTATTTTCCTCTGTATTTTTACTCTTTTGGTTCTCCTTTTTGTTATTCTTGCCTTCTATACTGTCCTCCAGGACTCTTTCTCTGAAGTTGTAAGGCAACCTTTAATACTTACTGCAATGGTAGATTTTTTTTTTTTTTTTTAAGAACTCTGTTAGTTTCTGTTTGTGAATATTTTAAATCACCTCCATATTTGAAGGACAATTTTTCTGGATAAAGAGTTCTCACCTGGCAGTTTTTCTCTTTCAGTATACTAATTGTGTTATACCACTGTCTTTTCACATTCATGGTTTCTGATGAGAAATCCACATTAAGTCTTACTGGGCATCCCTTTTATATGATGGTTTCTTTCTCCCTTGCTGCTCTCAGAATTTTCTCTTTATCTTTGATGTTTGACATTCTTGAGTAGTATGTGTCTTGGAGTAGGTCTCTTTAGATTTATTCTGATTGGGGTACACTGCGCTTCTTGGACATGTAAGTTCTTTTTAAATATTTTTTTGGTGGTACCAGGGCTGGGGATTGAACCCGGGACTGTGTACATGGGGAGCTGGCACTCAGCCACTGAGCTACACCAATTCCTGTAAGTTCATTTATTTCATGAAAGTTGGGAAATTTTCAGTCATTATTTCCTGAGATACACTTTCTGTCCTTTTTCCCTTGTCTTCTCCGTCTAGAACTTCCATGACACATATGTTGTTGGATTTCACATTATCATTCAACTCCCTTAGCACCTGCTCAATTTTTCCAGTTTTTTCTCTCTTCAGTTTCCACTGTTCTGTCTTCTGTATCACTTAGTCTTTCTTCTATCATTTCGAGTCAGCTGTTGTATGCTTTTGTGTTTTTTTTTATCTTACCTGTCATGTCTTTTATTCCCATGAGCTCTGTTACTTTTCTAGTCAGGTTTTCAGATTCTTCTTTGTGCCCGCTCAATGTCTTCTTGATGTTCTTTATCTCTTCAGCCATATTGTCTTTCCCCTCATTAATTTGATTTTGGAAATTTGTGTGCACCTTGATTAATTTTCCCAAATCCTGTGTCTCTTCTTCTTGAGCTTTCATATATTTCTTTTCTCGGGCCATTTCTTCCATTTTCTTAGTATTGCTTTTAACTTTTTACTGATGTCAAAGCATCTGATTAGGATGGTGAGTTTACTCAGATGCTCAATTTCTCTCTCTTGCGTAGGGATTTAGTGGCAGGAGGCTGTGTGTTACTGCTGTTTTTTTGATTCTTGGTTCAACTTCTTCTGGGTCTTTAGTATTGTCCTTGTTAGTTTCTCAAATCTGGACCCTGGACCCAGTAATGTGTTACAGACCCACTTCCAAGGGCCATGGGGTGGGAGGCCTAACTCTTGTTTACTTTTTCCTCACATGCACTTCCATGGCCCACCAGCAGGTGGCGCTCATGGCGGCTTCCTTTGTTCAAAACCTGGTTGGAGTGTGTTCCCTGCAACACCAAGCAGTCCTGATCAGGATGATAGAGGATCCTGCCGGGAGATTAAGTGCCTCATAATTCATACTTTCTCAGAGGCAGTTCTCTAACCTTTGCTGGCAGCCCCCTCCCTTTTCCCTGGCTAGGTAATAATTCCACTCCCCTGCATCCTCAACAACCAGTCCTGGTCAGTAAAGAGGGAGATTGAGAGGGTCTGACCTCTTTAGTCCTGTGCAAGCTTCCAAGGCAAACAATGGTGCAGCCTCACCCGGCCTGGAAGGGCTTGTGGGACACAGCAGACCAAATTTGTGATTCTTAGGCTGGATCCCTCTCTCTCCCCTTTTCTTGGGGCTCCCTTTGTCTTTAGCTACTGCCTGAGGTCTGAGAATTCATAAATGTCTATAGAATGGAGGAGGATGCAGCTGTCGCTTCTAACTCGGTTTTGCCACTGCAATTCTTTTCCTTTGTCCCTCTCTCTTCTGGGCGGTACCCAGCCTTCCCCTGGTGTCCTAAACCCTAGATGATTTTTTTCCAGGCTGTTTCTGCCTGTCCTCTAGAAGCCCCTCTTAAGATCCTTAACTTAATCATAACTTTTGCCATATAAGGTAATATCCACTCTTTGACACATAAGGTAATATTTGCAGGTTTCAAGGATTAGAACATGGATTTATCTTTGGGGCCACCATGCAGTGCTCTACAGTAGAGAATACTAAGTATTGGTGAGATGTGGAGTAACTAAAACACTCATACATTGCTAGGTATGTATAAATTTGTCTAATCACGCTGGAGAATTCAGTATTGTCTGCTAAAGATGAACATACACATACCTTATGACCCAGCATTTCCACTTCTAGGTCTGTACCCACCAGAAATGTGTATATATATCAATTAAAATACATGTTTAGCAGTGTGGTTGAATGAACTACAGTTAGACACAGCAGCATGGATGAGCCTCATACACATATTGAGAGAAGCCAGGCACAATATGTGTACACACTGTTTAATGGCATCTATAAAAGTTCAAGACCAGGTCACCATAATGCTTGCGAAGAGGGGATAGTAACTGGAAAAGGGCAGAGGGGCTTTTGGAACACTGATGATGTTTCTTGATTTGAGTTTATTTACACAGTTGTGTTCAATTTGTGAAAATTCATCAACCTTCACATTTAGGACTTAGATATGTTTTTATATGCTAAGAAGAAAATGAGTGAGAGTTGTTGGTTTCTTCAGGATATCTCTTGACCTAATGTAGTATCTTCGATTTTTACATGCTTGATTATTCTCTTAGGTTTGAGAGTTTTAGAAGAGCAACATTTAGTACTTGATTCAGGTATTCTCATGGATTTCGACTTGCAAGTAACAGAAACCGCAGTCAAATTAAAGCAAAAACAGAATTTGTCTCCAGTAACTGTGAAATATAAGGGGTGGAGTTGACCTCAGCCACGTGGATACGGGTGTTCGTCCTTCCCCATTTTGGCTTTGCTTACCTTGTTTTAATTGTCAAGCAGGCTCTTTCTGCATTGTGGCAAAGATGGCCACCAGCAGCACTAGGCTTACTTACATTGTATTGTCTTTACAGCTGGTGGTCCCAGTAGAGCCGTAGAAATTCAGGGTTGGGGACTGATCTACTTAGCTTGAGTCACATGCCCAGATTTACATCATATGTCCATCCCTGAGGCAGGACTGGTGCTGGGGAGCAGAAGTCAGACCTGTGCAAACCAAATGAAATGGTTTTCACTCATGAAAGACAGGTTCTGTTGCCTGAAAGGGCAAGGAGGGAAAAACATGCTAGGCAGACAGAAACCATCAGTTTCAGGAATACAGTCAATAATTGAACCGAAGAAGTTTCAATTATTGAATGATTTCGTAATTAAGACAGTACGAACGTAACTAGCCTTGGTGAGTAGAAAACAGTGTGGTAGATAGAGGTGGGCTTGTACCAAGGGCATTACTGCCATTGCTTACATCATGGCTACAACTCTCCATGTCAACCACATCTGGGGAATGTAGATTTGGATGACACGTTGCCTTTTCTAAACCTTTCCCCTTATTGGTGAGTAGGTATATGCTTAACTAAGACACAGAAGGCCTAGCAAGAGCAAATAATTCTTAAAATTTACATTTGACTTTGGATTAGGGAACCCGAGTTAATAGTACCTATACTTGAGTCCCACCCACATTTTTAAGTGTTTGGGGGGAAAAAATCAAAAGGATAACTTTTTGTAACATGTGAAACTTATATGAAATTCAAATTTTAGTGGCCACAAATAATAGTTTTATTGGAACACAGCCTTGCTCATTCTTGTACGTATTGTTTATGGCTGCTTTTGCAACAGAGACTGTGTGGTCTAATGAAGCCTGAAATACTTACCATCTGACCATTTACAAAAAATTTTGCCAACCCCTGATTTAAACATTGCTGGTCAGAATGCAGTAAATAAGAGCAATTAAGATAGGAATGCCAGAGTTTTTCTTCTTGTCGTCTTCAGCTATAAACAGCACAGTGGCTTCTTTTTGTGAGATTTATCATACCAGTCAATGGAAACTTTTCTTCTATAGCAGTAACTGGGAAAGTGAAGTTTATATTTACTAGAATTAACTTTAGCACCTCTTATTTATATATTTTTATCGGAAGTGATTAATTATTGGCTGGGAAAAAATATGTGGTGTTCCCAAAGATATCCTCATGTTAGCCAGATTCGTACCTTTTTGTCTTTCAGCGAAAGCAACAGCAGGAAAGACAACGTGACATAGGGAACTGGGGACTCGTACACAGAGAGAGAACTACAAAGCATCCTAGTACAGTAGGAACCCTAATCCAAAGTCCCTATAATTTGATCAGAGTGAGTAACATCCTCCCAGGTGTTTTATATCAAGTCATATTTTCTGATCTATTAGCTTTATAAACTTAACTGGATTTTTTTGGTGATCTTTGCAAAGGTTCTTGCCCCGTCCCGCCCCAAGATGTATTTTTATTGTCCATATGACAGCTGGTAGATACAGATGCTCAGAACTCTATGGGAAGTTACTACATGCCATGAGGAAATGCTAATTGCAAACACCTATGCCATGTTGGGTAGTTGTCTTTTGATCAATTGTAATTAAAAATAATTTTAAAAATATATAATAGGATACACTAGAAATTCTACTTTGCTCACTTCTGGTTATCTCCAGTTTGTACAGTTTCAAAGAGAAGTCAGGGAATTAGCCAATTCTGGAAGATTATTTTTTCAGTGATTAAAAAATAAACCGGAACATGTGTTTATCACTTCGTGCCTGCAGTACTAATTAAAAGTTTAGTGGACATTCTTGTTTAACTCAACATATGTGTATTTTTTTCTGATCCCAAATTGAAAAAGTCATAGGTGTTAATCCAGGGATTGAAAAGTCAGATGCTAATAGGATCAGTCAGGTAACTCAAAGTGAAGGTAGCGTTGAACTAGAGAGTACAGGCATTTCCTAATAAAGGACTAACTGAAAGTTTTAATTGTGGGAATATGAACCCACTGTTTTCAGATCTTCCTACTTTTCAAGAGAAACCAGAAATCTGGATTTTCATATGATAGTTGTTAATTTTTGAATGCTAACAACTTATTTAAAAAAAAGATGAATGTGTTCTAGCCAGCCAGACGTGGGTGTGGACCAGATTTAACCTATTTTTGCCAGTTTGTAGCTTCTCTGGACTAACTCGTCATTAATAAATTTTATTTTCTCCTTAATCTCTTTCAGGAGGGAGAAAATTGGAAAAAAAATATAAATGTGTTTTAACTGTTTTAGGGTATTGGTCATTCTAGTTCAAGGGACAGTAGTATTCTTGCTGAATGACTTCCAGTACTTAAAATATTAGAAGTGCAGTATGAAACATTTTTCATCAGTCTGTTTTCCTGAACGCTTTTCAACTGTAAACAACCATTTTTAACTGACATGAATCCTTTTAACAATAATGAAATGTGCTTATTCAACAAAATATAGGCATACTGGCCATTTAAAGAAGAAACTGGGGAAATGTTACATAACATGAAGTACTTAAGTAATGATAAGATTAAGTGCCCCCAAAAGTGATACAACCAGCTTCATACAGAGCTGTTGTATGGAGTATCAAGGTAGGCAGAAAGGGACCCAGGAAAAGTAGAATTTAAACTGATTCCTGAAATAGATGCAATTGTTATAGGCAGAGTACAGAAGTGAACAGCATTCGAAGGAAGGAGCAATATGAGCTAGAAACTTGTTTCCAGGAATTAGCATGATTTGTTTCAAATAGTTGGGGGAAAAGGACTCTCCTTTTAGGAAGAGCAAAGAGCAGTTTTTGAGCTTCTGCTTATGTGCCCTGTACTATTTAGATGCTTCTATGTGCATTATCTTTTAAAATCAGGTTATATAGAAGATATTACCTCTCTTAGGGAGAAGAGGCTTAGAGAAGGTTAGTAACAAGTAATAAAATGGCAAGGCTGGAATTCAGACTGATGTCCATCTGATCCAAAGCCTGTTCTCTTTTTATACAGCGTACTTCCCAGGGAAATTAGGTTGGTTGTGGGGTATATTATGTAGAACATGAATGCTAGGCTGGGTATTCCTCTCTGGGGCTGTTATTATACGATAACTAAAGTAGAAGTAATATGATGAACTGGGTGTTCTAGGGGAATTTAAATAAGTAGAATTGGGAGAAGGGGAAGTAAAAAACAAAAACTATGTTAAAATAACCCAGGTGCAAAGTAATGAGAGCCTGAATTGGAATGGAAAAAAGCATGAGACACTTCAAAATGAAAAATAATTGGTAATTTTCTTTGCAGTCTTAAAATATTTGCTCTTGAATTTTTTCTTATTCTTACGCGCATTTCTTGGGTAAAATGACTTAGAAAAAGAGATTCTCTCAAGAGCTTGGTTACAGCTAATTAAAGCTGCATAATTTCTTAAAGCTGAATGAAATTTAAGTTTTGTTTCAAAGAAAAGAATAAGAATGAATGGTCAAAAATTGCAGGTTTATAGGGATAGAGTGGACTTTTGACAATCATTCTCTTCATTTTTTTTAGATGAAGAAAAAGGCACTGATACTTAGCTACTTACTAGATAGTGACATTGGGCAAGTTACTAAGTTTCTTTGAGCATCAGTTTCCTTATTATAAAATAGGGATATCAGCTAACACCAACATCATAGTTATTGAGAGGATTAAATGAGATCATATTGAATAAAACAGTGAAAACATAATATAATAGAAACAATTCCTTTATCATATAAGTTCTCAATAGCTTAAGTTTTGTTTGGGTGCTAAGAGGAGGGGGTAATGGTTGTGGTTTTGATTATGAATGTTCTTTAGAGTCAGAACTCACGTTTTATATTATATGGAGCTAATCAGTTGTTCTGTTTATGTCTGATAGAGTAGTCTCACTCTTTGCCTTCTTGGATTGTATATTAAATTTATAGTCACACAGTAGAGCAATTACGGAGTTGTTCTGCCTTCTCATTCTCTTCCCTTACCTCATTTCCTCCCTGAGCTTTGAATGCCAGACTGATGTGCCCTGCAATCCTGTTTCTGCATGGCCACGACATGTTCAGATAAACTAATATATCCAAAAGGTTTTTGGTCTTTCTGAATCTTCATGTAAGGTACTTTTGCAGCCTAACGATTAATAATAAAGTTTCAGTTGTTTTTTTTAAGTAACCTGTGATCCTCTGTACTTTTCATCTGCCTGCCAGAGATGATAGATTTTTTTTTTTTAAACGTGAAAACGCATGACTTATTGTTCATTTGCACCTGCTTAGCAAATGAATGTTTAGCTTTGGGAAATTGCTAGTGTTACATGGTTTTGAATTTTAACCTTATTGTTGTAAAACAGGTATTATGATGATATAAAAGCTTGGTGGTCATATTTGTTACTGTGAACATTTTCTTGAGTGTTTATAGAAATAGGATGTTTATCTTTTCTGGATGCTTGTTGCTTTAATTCTTACTACATACCATTTTAATGTCATTGATAGGCAGCATAGCATAGTTGGTATTGGTGTTTTAGACCAGTGTTTCTCAGTCTTTTTTTTTTCATTATTGCCCCCTTAAGGAGCATCTTTAGATATTTTTTCTAATTAGTCTCATCTCCATAAAATTTTAATTCTAAAGATATATACTATATATCTGTTTACTGTTTGTGTATCTGTGCTTTATATATAAGGAGTAAATGTCCCATTCCATCTATACTCTCCCTCCCCCCCCCCAAGAATCAGTGTTTGCCCCCTTGAGGGTGGTAGCACCTACATTAAGAATTAATGGGAGGGAGTGGGTGTAGCTCAGTGGTTGAGCGTCTGCTTCCCATATACAAGGTCCTGGGTTCAATCCCCAGTACCTCCTTTAGAAAAAAAAAGAAGAATGCATGGCTTAACAGCAGTGGATTCTCAAACTTTTTGGTCTCAGGACCTTTACACTCTTAAAAATTATTAGGTACCCTAAAAGGATTTTGTTTATGTGGGTTTTATCTAGCAATATTAGATTTTGAGGGAAAAAATTACTCATTTAAAAGTATTTTATGAAAAATAACCATTCACCCAAAAATAGCAAAAATAATTTAGTGAGAAATGTGGTGGTATTACACATTTTTTGCAAATCTTTTAAGGCTGGGGTTCTTAACCTTTTTTGTTCCACGGACCCCTTTGCCAGTCAGGTGAAAACCACGGATCCCTTACTAAGTCCACACTATATTGTGTCTTATTTAATAAATATATCACACCCACGCCAACATGTCCCCACAAGAATAATGTTTTTTTGAATTTCAATTCAAGCTTATGGACCCCTTGTTAAGAAACCCCACTTTAAGGTTTGAAAGAAAGCAGCAAGATTCCATATCTCCATCTGCAGTCAGTATGTTACAAGGTTATAAAGAAAATCTAGCATCATACAGACATGTAGCTGGGAAAAAGAGGACTATTTTTATACCTTTTTAGATAATGTTCTTTTTTGAGACTACACCAAAACTTAATTAGTAATTTAAGTTGCACACTGGAATCTGAGACAATCTAAAAAGCCTTTTGTCCTCTGTTAACTTAAAATTCATAGTTCTATCCTTTCACATTGAATGGATCTTTGCTCATGAATAATTTTTTGCCATAATACGGTTGTCACTTGGAAAATATTCGTTCGCTGCCTTATGAAGATTTTCCAAATGTTGATATATTATCAGTTAATCACATTCATTGATATCACCCCTGATCTCATCAGAAACTCTCTAACTATTGGAGAAGCTTGCCAAGCTTTTTTTTCACTTGAACGCTTGAATTTTTTATCCTTGGCAATGAATACTTTTAGCTGTTTTCCCTAACAGGCTCACTTAGTGCATTTTTGAGAAAATGTCTGCCATATACCCAAGTCTGAAGAACCAAAGTTTGTCAATCTTTAAAATAAAAAAAAACTTGTTCCATCAAAAAAGGTAACTAGTTCAGCTCACAACTCAAATAGTTGCACAAGTGTTTTTCTTCAGGCAGCCATCGTACATTTGGAAGCAGCAGGAGAGGTTTATGCATGCTCCCCAGTTTGACACACAGAATATTAACAAGATGTGTATCAGGATCCAGATTTAATAAAATTAATAATTTTTACTTTGGGAGCATGGTGATTGAAGAATACAGTGACTACTAGCACAATTTGGTGCCACTGTCTTGATTTGGCTCCTTGATCAGGCTCGAGCAATTTAACCCACACTTGCTTTTCACCAGCATGGTGAAAAAGGCAGATAATTAATTGGTATTATTACGAAAATTGGTTGGAGACCTCCCTGAGAATCCATGGACCATACTTTGAGAACCACTGATTTTAGAGCATGTATTTTGGAGCTAGAGACTACCTGGACAAATTCCAGCTCCATAACTTATTAAGCTATGTGACCTTGGGCAATTAATTACACTGATACCAAAATCAAAGACATAGACATTATAAAAAAAGAAAACTAAAGACCATTATCACTCACAAACATATAAATGACCAAATCAACAACATAATTGACATTAGCTTTTCTGTCCCATATGGTTATTTTTTTTATTTGATATGTATATTTACAGGACTGCAGGAAAGGGAAGCATCTGGAGTAGGATATAAAAGCAGGGCGTCAAAGATTGGATTCTGAAACAACTTGCCATCATGGTAAAATCCCAAATTGTATTCGTAGGCTAACTGTCTAAAGATCCTCAACAGTTGTAGGAAATACCTTTTTAAAGGCAAATGCTAAACCTGCTGCTTTGTTTTATAATCTAGTCAAGTACATTATTGCTCTTCTTTCTGAAATTTGCTTATTTTCTTTCTACCCCCATAAACACTAAACACTATACAGTGAATGTTGTTTATCAAGTCAGTGAAACTTAAGTGGCTAATCATTAAAACATTTTCCTCCTTTGGTTAGTCATGTTCTTTATGATCTTTCACAAACACCCATTTTGGAATAACTTTCATTTAGGAAGTTGGTTTTTTTTTTTTTAATAAGAAAGAGAAGCAGCTTATTATCTTCTATCATGTACACCCATTTTGGAATAACCTTCATTTAGGAAGAGGTTTTTGTTTGTTTTTTTTAATAGAAAAGAGCCTCTTCTTACCTTCTGTCATGTTGTTCATGCCAAAGAACCATTTGCTTTATGGGAGAAATGGTACATAGGGTTCTTCCATCTGCTGTAATTGATTAGTGCCTTCATGTGGTTCCCAGACAGATCCTCATTCTCAGTATCACTTGACTGGCTGGCTGACACTTCTGGACTCTTAGTTTTATCTTTAAATATACCCATGTATATAATATTTTTTCCACTAGGTGAGTAGTATCTTTTTAGAGAATTTAATTAAAGGTACAGAAAAGGTAGAGAAATCGGGGGAAAAAATCACCATTAGCTTTGTCAACATTGATTATGTTCTTTTCCATCCTTTTTAAAATTATTGTTGTTGTCTAATTGTGGTAACATTTTGTGTTTACATTTCATATTGTATCTTTTCTTTTATCAGCATTTCCTCCTTCATCAAAAAATATTCTAAAATATTTTTAATGACTACATAATTTTTGTAAATATTTACAATCCATTGGAAAATCCATTCTCCTAATGTTGGACATACAGATTATTTTAAACTTGTCAACATTATAAATATGCTGTGAAGCACATCCTTTTATATTATTCCTTTGTTCTTTTTCTGATTATTCCCTAGAATAAGACCCTTAAAAAAGAATGATTGGTTTAGAGGAAAATCTTTCACAAGGCTGTTGAGGTGAATTGCTAAGTTGCTTTCCAAAAAAGTTGAACCAGTTTTTCATTTCACCAACATTTTATCAAATTCTACATGTCTTCACCATTTAATAATATTGATATTATTAAATGTTTTTTAAAAAAGAATAAATTACATAAGTTAAAACTTGACCTTTGAGCAAAAGTTTAAATGTTTAGAAATTAAATAGTGTAATACATATAGCAAAACTTAAGCATATTTCTCAATTCTAGGAGAGTTTAAACTGAACTAGACTCCAAGAGTTCTCCAAAACATTCTGGTTGTGAGGAGTCTTCAAAACAGATAGCTTTCTCTAGGAGTTCTTTATACTTTCTGAGCCTGTACAATGCAGAGTGAGTTGGAGATGAAAGTTCATCCTGTATCCATTTGATTTTTTTTTTTTTTTTTTTT
>JAQZBX010095078.1:0-11953 GCA_029593785.1 Cabassous unicinctus
CCAATCAGTGGGCCATCCTCTTTTGCCAGACACTGCCTCTGCTCTCTGGGGATGGTTGCTGCTCCCTTGGGGAATGTAGCAGAGCTCTCCAGGGTGGGAATTCAGATTTCCTCACTGAGTAATTGTCTACCCACCGTGATCATGCCCCATCCCTTGATCATTTGAACAATTTTATATATCTTTCATGTATATTCAGATGTTAGGAAACTTTGCTTTTGAAACTAAAACTTAGCCTAGTATTATAGGGTGTCTAAGAGTTACCTCCTGAGAGTCTCTTTGTTGCTCACATGTGGACTCTCTTTAAGCCAAACTCAGCATATAAATACATTATCTTCCTCCCAGTGTGAGACATGGCTCTCAGTGATGAGCCTCCCTGGCACCAAGGGATTACTACCAAGAGCCAACTAGAAATGCAACTGGAAAAAGACCTTGACCAAAAGGGGGAAAGGGTAAAGACAAATGAGGTTAAATGGCTAAGGGACTTCAAAGTGAATCTGGAGGTCATTCCAGAGGTTACACTTTTGCATGTCTCAGCAGGATCTCATTGATTGCCAAAATAAATATGGCCTCAAATAGCAGGGCTCCTGAGGGCCCTGGAGACATCCATATACCATAGGCAGGGCAGACATCTCAGGAATTTGGTGCCCTGCCAGTGGGCCCTACTAGCGAATTTATGCTCCTCAGTGTGACAGAGTTGGACTCAGTTGTGGTTTTCCTACACATGGTTCTTCTGACACTTCTATTTGAACCTATAGTTAGTACTCAGGTTGATAGGTATATGGCCAAGAGACTTAAGTCTGTGGGCTGTCCATGTGCCAGATAGGCCCTGAATCTCAACAGAGTTGCAACACCTACTCTCCAGCCCATTGGCCTCACCCAGGACAGCTCACAAGGAGATGATGATGGACAATAACCATACCAAGGAACCAAGAGAATCTGCAACTGCAATTAATATAGTGCCATCCATCTGCCCCATGTGAGGTAAGCCCCCTCTCAATTAGAGGTGGAGTGGACATCACCATTCCAGAATCCTCAGGATTGTGAAATGAATGATGAACTAGAGAAGACTTACTGGTATTGTACTATAGACATTGTGATTCTAAAAATGGCAGAACTTTTATCATTGATGTGAAGGAAGTGGCACTGGAGTTTCTAAGGGGAGGGAGTGGGGAAAAACAGGTGTAATATGGGGCCATTTTCAGGACTTGAGAATTGTCCTGAATGACACCACAATGACAAATACAGGACATTATATATCTTGTCAAAACTTACAAATTTCTGTAGAAGAGACTGTAAACTACAATGGAAACTATAATCCATGCTTACTGGCAATGCTCCAAAATGTGTTCATCAATTGTAAAAAATGTACCACAGTAATGAAGGATGTTGTTAACGTGGGAAAATGTGGGAGGTGTATTGAGCAGGACATATGGGAATCTCCAATATATTTTATGTAACATTTATTTAATCTAAATATCTTTTAAAATTAAAACGTATACATAAAAAAACATTCTGTAATGGACTTGAATAATAAAAGTACAAGTCTGTGATTAACCTGAGAGTCAGTGAGTGTACACTTAGATGGATGTAAAATGCATGGGACCCTATAACACAGTGAATAATGAACTATGGGTAATGGTACAAATATAAGATCATTTTCTTATGAACTATAATAAATATACATTACTAATATATGGTGTTAATAATTGGAAAATAAAACTGTGGGAAAATAAACCAAATATATGCTATGGACTATGGATAATAGTAATATTATGATGATGTTCTTTCATCATTTGTAACAAATGTGTCACAACAATATAAGGTGTTGGTGGTGGGGCAATGTATGGGAATCCTGTATGGTATGCATGATTGTTTTAACTCACAGGATCTCAAATTTTTAAAAGGTGAATGTTTAAAAAGATAGAGATGATGTGTGTACACAAATGTTCACAGCAGCACTTTTCAGGATAGCAAAAAAGTAGAAATAACCCAAATATCCATCAAAATAAATGGATAAAAAAAATTCTATTCTCCTCAAACTCTTCCAAAGAATTGAATAGGGGGGAACACTCCCTAATTCATTCTATCAGGCCAAAGCATACATTCATATTCCACATGGTTACACTTCATATATTAGATGTTAATATTACGTGAGTCATATATTTTACTGTGAATACATTTATAGTCTTCATTCCAATAGCAGATAAAGATATCAAAATAAAACTACAAATCAGTACACCTTGTGACCATAACTGAAAAATCCTCAAAGTAATAGCAAACCAAATCCAACAGCACATAAAAAGAACTACACTTTAACATAAAGTAAACAATGAATGTAATATACCACATTAAAACAACAAAGAAAAAAAAAAACAGAATCATCTCAATTAATGCAAAAAAGGCATTTGTCAAAATCCAGCACCCCTTCTTGATAAGAACACATAATAAATAAGGAATAGAAGGAGACTTCCTCAACATGTTAAAAGACATCTATGGAAAACCCAAAGTTAACAACATATTCTGTAGTGAAAGAATAAAAGGTTTTTCTCTAAGATCAGGAACAAAACAATGATGCACACTGCCACCACTATTATTCAACACTGTCCTGTAAGTTTAGCCAGAGAAATTACCCAAGAAAAATAAAAGGCATCAAAACTGGAAAGGAAAAATTAACACTTTCCTTATCTGAAGATGACCTAATCCAATATATCAATATCCTGGAAAATCCACAAAAGAAGCTACTAGAACTAATAAATGAATTCAGCTAAGTGGCAGGGTACAGATCAGCACTCAAAATTCAGTAGTGTTTCTATATACTAGGAATTCATAATCAGAAGAAGAAAACAAGAAAAACTCCATCCACAATAGCAACTAAATGAATCTAATACCTAGGAACAAATTCAACAAAGAATGTGAAAGACTTCTCCACAGAAAATTACAAAATATTGTGAGAAGAATCAAGAGAGACTTACATAAATGGAAGGATATTCATGTTCAAGGATTAGAGGACTAAACATTGTGCTTTGATTTCTCTTTCCCTAATGGCTAAGGTTGCTCAGCATCTTTTCATGTGCTATCTGGGTATCTGTTTATCTTCCTTGGAAAAATGTTGAAGTCTTTTGCCCAGTTTTTTCCTGGGCTCATGGGTCTTTTCATTGCTGAATTGTGGAATTTCTTTACATATTCTGGATATGTAATATTTATTCAACATGTGGTTTCCAAATATTTTCTTCCATTGTGCAAGTTGTCTTTTCCTTTCAGGGAAAAATCCTTTGAGGTGCAAAAGTTTTAAAGCTTGAGGAGGTCCGATTTACCTTTTTTTTTTTTTTTTAATTTTTGCTTGTGCTTTGAGATTAGAGGTGAATAAACTATTGCCTAACAAAAGATCCTGAAGTTGCTTCCCTGTGTTTTCCTCAGAGAGCTACATGGTTCTTGTTCTTATAGTTAGGTCTTTGTTCCATTTTGATTTTGTTGCTGTATATGATGAGAAGTAGGGAACACTTTCATTCATTTGTACATGGACATCGAGTTTTCACATGACAATTTTTGGAGAAACTATTATATCCCCAGAGAGTGAATCATCAGTTGGCCATAAATATGAGGGTTGACATCTGAAATCTCAGTTCAATTTCAGTGGTCAGAATGTCTCTTCTTATGAAAGTACCATGCTCTTTTGATTACTAAGGCTGTGTAATTATCTTTAAGATTGGGAAGTACAAGTCAAGCAACTTCAATTTTCTTTCTAAAGATAGTTTTGACTATTGAGAAACCTTACCCTTCCATACAAATTTGATCATTGGCTTTTGCATTTCACCAAAGAAAGTTGTTGGAATTTTTATTGGGATTGCATTGAATCTATAAATCACTTTAGGTGAAGTGTTTAAAAATGTTCCAGGGTTGAATGTGATGTTCCATCAAGAGCTTGCTACTTTTGTTAATGTAGGAATTATTAAGTTGAATTTTATTTCTATTAGCAATGCCTGCATATTTATCATAAGACAAAAGGATAAGTATTAAAAACAATATTGGTTATTTCTCAAATTGATCTAACAGACTTAAATGTGTGAAAATTTTCTGGATAAATTCAGTTGCTCAGAAAATCTAGAGAGATAAAAATGATAACAAAATATTATCATGCCTAAACTGCAAGGGCTATGAATATAAATCAACTCTAAATTTCTTTCAATTTTATCCCAGTGTGAACAAAACTCATTATTAAAGGACCATATATTACAATACTAAGCATATGATACATATAAAATGGTATATATCATGTAATATACATTTATTTACATTACATACACAAAAAATATAGATTCAGCATTTTGTCATGATTTGGGATGTTTTTTGTGTAAGTTCAATTAAAGACAGGATTCAAAGAAATCTTTTTTTTTAGCTAGAGACCTTTCATTTATTTCTGCCTTACAAAGCTGAGCAAAGTATTCAAGTCCTAAAATCTCACTTGAGTCTAAAATCTCTAAGTGACAAAAATAAAGAATGAATAAAATGACATACTATTTCTATTAGGCTTTGCTAAAGAAACCTCACAAATATTAGCAAGTTCTTATCAAATTAATCCTACCAGCAACATCAGTTACATCCATGGTCTTCTCCAGCACTTTACAGAAAATAAAATGGATGTAGGGAGCTGATATATCCTTTTACAAAGGCTTCTAGAAACAACAATTACCATTTGACCCCTCAAACCCACTTCTGGGTATAAATACAAAAGTTTTGAAAGCGAGGACTTGAAGAGATATTTTGCACACTGATGTTCATAGCAGCATTATTCACAAATGCCAAAAGCAATACAAGTGTCAAACAACGTAAGAATGGGTAAATAACATGTAGTAATTTCTTCTTTACAAGGGAAATCAGAAAATACTTAGACATGAAAGAAAACCAAGACACAACATAGCATAATTTACGGGATACAGTGAAGGCGATTCTCACATGGAAATTTATAGCTGTGAATGCCTATAGTAAAAAGGAATAAAGATATCAAATTAAGAACCTCGCTTGCCATGCTGAACTAGAAAAAGAAGAATAAAGTATACGCAAAGTTATCAGAAGGAAGGAAGACTAGAGAAGAGATAAATAAAATAAGGTAGAAAAACATTTAAGAATAAACAAAACAAAAAGTTGGTGATTTTTTAAAAACAATAAAATTAACAAGACTATCTAGTCTCACAAAGTAAAAAAGACACAACTAAAATCAGAAATGAAAATGTTGATGTCACTACTGATCTTACAGAAACAAAAAGGATCATAAGCAAATCTATGAACAATCGTACACAACAAATTAGGGAAGGGGAAGGGGTGGGTGCTGTCACCAGTGTTGACCATGGTTCTTCCAGGAACTCTGCAGGAACCCAGGGGACTAAAGGGACCCCCTTCCCCCCACACACAGTAGGAGCCTGGGCGCCAGGTGGGGTGTTCCTGTCTAGTCCACTCCAGGGGGTGTTCTGGAGAAATCGCGCCTTCAGAGACAGGCCTCGCCGGTGTCCGCCCGGATTCGCGCCCCACCCGGGAGTGGGCCATCCCCTCACCAGCCTCCAGCTTCGCGCTGCCAGGCTGCCCAGACCCGGGCCAAGGAGAGCGGCTCACCTGCCAAGGAGCCCGAGAGGGACCTGCGGGAGCAGTAGGACCGTGCCAGGGCGCTCCAGGGCTACCAGAAGGTCAAGGGAGGAACGCGGGGAGCACAATCTCCCCCTGCCAGCAGCGGCGAGTACCCCGGGAGAGGGGGAGGGTCCAGGAGTGGCCCCGGCGCTGACTCTCAGTCTCCCCCACAGACCGCCAGCGCCTGAGGGCACCTTGGGCTTCCCGTGAGACCCTCTGAGCGTCGCCTACCGCATAGGTGCTCGCCCCGCCGCCCCCTCACTCCGCCACCGTCATCTAGGAACCACCCGAAAGCACCTATGGCGACCACAAGCTGCAGGATTACATCCCCAAGAGCCTGCGGGAGGCGCGTGTGGACCAGCTGGACCGCGCCCGCGCCGGGCACCTGGGCCAGGAACATGTGGGAACGCCTGCACATGGGGAGCCCCGCCCGATGGCTCTGCGCAGGACTAGAGCCATCCCCTCCCCGCCTGGTGAGGCTGCTCCTTTCGCGCAGCCCCCAGAGGTGGAGACGCCTTAGTCCTGGGACCCTTGCCCCTCATCCTCTCCAGGCTCTGAACTCTGTACAGACCCTCTTTGAAGAGTGCACAGTTGTAAACTTTTTTCAAACGTAAAAGCACAATTCCACAAAGTCTGGGGTGAAACTTTTCCACAGGCCTAGCTTGTGGCAGTGAGTAATTTAATTTACAGCTCTTCTGGAGGCGATCTCTTGTTTTCTGAGCCTGAAAAGAGTTTATTGGGGAAAAACAGCAAGTTTTAATATTGTTTTCCCAAAGGTGATATGCATTTTAATAGATTTGTATTTTTTAAAAAATCTGTGCTCTTTAGATATTAAAAAAAAAAAGGAAAAATGAATAACGTAGTGTATGCATACAATGGAAAATTTTCAGATGGAAAAAGAAGTGATATTATATACAATAACTGGGTGAAACTTAAAGACATCAAGTTTCATATACATGTATGTATTGTGTAATCTCACCTTTATTAAATAATTAGAATAAGTAAACTCATAAAGTTAGAATGTAGAATATTGGTCACCAAGGGATGGGATGAGCTAGGGAATGAGGCCTTAATGCTTAAAATGTACAGAATTTCTAATTGGTTTGATCTTAAATTTTGGTAATGGATGTGATGATGGTAGTACAAATGAACATAATTAACAACACTTAATTGTATATGTTAGTATTGTTAAAAAGGGGAAAGTCCAGGTTGTATATATGTTAGTAGAATAAAAATAAAATAAAAACACAAGCAAGCATAGGACTGCACCATGCAAATGGTGAAACTTCTTTGGTCAATGACCTTTCATGAAGTGTAAAAAATGTACCAAACTAATTCAAGTTAATAATAGGGTGGCATATGCTAACTCTATATTTTATCCATGACTTTTCTGTAAATCTACAAATTCTCTAATTAAAAAGCAAAGGAAGGATAAACAAACAACAAAAAAATAATGAATATTTAGATTACCCTACCAGACAAAGAACCATATCCAAGTGAGGTGTATTTTGAGGGCAAAGGGAATATGGAATGACAAGTGGGAAAAAGAACTATAAATACCAATATGAGCCTGTGTCTAGCTGCAGAGATGAAACATGTATTGTTATGAGTATTTCTTTTTTTGTCATAAATATGTTACCATGTATATAAAAGTGGCTGCAGTTGTCTGTTTTGTGACATTTCCAACTATTTTTGAATAAAACTGTATTCATTGTCATGTGCTATTTCTTTTGTTTTCTTTTTTCCTTTTATTTTGTACATTTAATAATTGAAAATATAAACAATTAAACCTAAAAAGTAAACACAGATGAATAAATACATACATATCTCAATTAAATGTACACGATACATATAAATTTTTTTTGAATCAAACAATATGTTACACAATATATTTTTTTCGTAGTCACACAATCATACAGTATTTGTCCTTTAGTGTCTGGCTTGCTTCACTCAGCATAATGTCCTCCAGTTTCATCCATGTTGTCCTATGCTTTATGACTTCATTTCTTCTTATAAATGCATACTATTCTGTCATGTGAATAGACCACAGTTTATCCTTTTGTCTGTTGATGGACACCTGGTTTCTTTCAAACTTTTGGCAATTGTGAATAATGTTACTATGAGCATCAGTGTGCAGTTGTCTATTCGTGTCACTGCTCTCATTTTTCAGGGTATATATCCAGTAGTGGTAGTGCCAGATCACATGGCAAGTCTATGTTCAACTTCTTTAGGCACTGCCAAACAGTCATCCACAGTGGCTGTATCATTCTGCTTTCCCACCAACAGTGAATAAGTGTTCCTGTCTCTCCACATCCTCTCCAACACTTGTAGTTCTCTGTCTTTTTAATAGTGGTCATTTTGATAGGTGTGAAATGATATCTCATTGTACTTTTCATTTGCATTTCCCTAATGATTAGTGATGTTGAGCATTTCTTCATGTGTTTTTTTTTGCCATTTGTATTTCTTCTTTGTACAAATGTCTATTTAATTCTATTGCCCATTTATTAATTGGGTCATTTGTCATTTTACTGTTGAGTTGTAACATCTCTTTATATATACTGGATATTAAACCCTTATCAGATATGTGATTTCCAGATATTTTTCCCATTAAGTTGGCTGCCTTTTCACTGTTTTGACAAAGTCCTGTGATGTGCAAAAGTGTTTAATTTTGAGGAACTCCTATTTATCTATTTTTTCTTTTGTTGCACGTGCTTTGGGTGTAAGGACCAAGAAACCACCACCTACTACAAGGTTTTGTAGATGTTTCCGTATATTTTCTTCTAGTAATTTTGTGGTCCTGGTTTTATATTTAGAACTTTGATCCATTTTGAGTTGATTCTTGTATAGCAGGTGAGATAGGGGTCCTCTTTCAATCTTTTGGTTGTAGATATCCAGTTCTCCCAACACCGTTTCTTAAAGAGACTGTTTTGTCCTGTCAACATGGACTTGGTAGGTTTGTCAAAAACCAGTTGAAAGTATGGGTGAGGGTTTATTTCTGGGTTCTCAATTCTATTCCATTGATTGATGTGTCTATCTTTATGACAGTACCATGCTCTTTTTACCACTGTAGCTTTGTAATATGTTTCAAGATCAGGCAGTGATATTCCTCCCACTTTGCTGTTACCTATTTTAGAATGTTTTTGGCTATTCAGGTGTACTTATCCTTCCAAATGAATTTGATAATTGCATTCTCTAATTCTGTAAAGTAGGGTGTTGGGATTTTGATTGGTTTTGCCTTGAATTTATAAATCAGTTTAGGTAAGACTGTCATCTTCATGATATTTATTCTTCCAACCCATGTACATGGAATGTCTTTCCATTTGTTTAGGTCTTTTAAAATTTCTTTTAGCATTATTTTGTAGATTTCTGCATGTAAGTCCTGTACTTCTTTGGTTAAATTAATTCCTAGGTATTTGAGTCTTTTTGTTGCTATTGAAAATGGATTTTTTCCTGATTTCCTCTTCAGATTGTTCAGTACTAGTGTACAAAAACATTACTGATTTTTGCCTGTTGATCTTTTATCCTGCCACTTTACTGAACATATTTATTAACTTAAGTAGCTTTGTTGTGGACACGTAACGATTTTCTAAGAACAGGATCACGTCATCTGCAAATAGAGTTTTACTTCTTCTTTTCCTATTTGGATGCCTTTAATTTTTATTTCTTGTCTAATTGCCCTAGTTAGAACTTCTAGTACAATATTGAATAACAATGGTGACAGTGAACATCCCTTGTCTTGTTCGTAATCTAAAGAGAAAGCTTTCAACCTTTCCCCATTGAGTATGATTTTGGCTGTGAGTTTTCCATATATGCCTTTTATCATATTGAGGAATTTTCCTTCTATTTCTATCTTTTGAAGTGTTTTTCTCAAAAAAGTATGCTGGATTTTGTCAAATAACTTTTCTGCATCAATTGAGATGACCACATGTTTTTTTTTTCCTTTAATTTGTTAATGTGGTATATTACATTGATTGATTTTCTTATGTTAAAACAACCTTGCATACCAGGAATAAATCCCACTTTCTCATGATGTATAAGTCGTATAATATGCTGTTGGATTCGATTTGCAAGTATTTTGTTGAGAATTTTTGCATCAATGTTCATTAGAAAGATTCGTCTATAATTCCGCTTTCTTGTAGTATCTTTATCTGTCTTTGGTATTAGGGTGATGTTGGCTTCACAAAATTTGTTGAGTTAATTTTCCCTTCTCTTCAATTTTTTGGAAGAGTTTAAACAGGATCAGTGTTAATTCTCTTCTAAATGCTTGGTAGAATTCACCAGTGAAGCCATCTGGTTCTGAACTTTTCTTTGCTAGGAGATTTTTGATGACAATCTCCTTAATGTGATTGGTTTATTAATTTCTTATAGCATCAGTTAAGATTGGTTGTGCGTTTATATGAATTTGTCCATTTCATCTAGGTTGTCTAGTTTGTTGGCATATAGTTTCTCATAATATCCTCTTATGATTCTTTTTGATTCTGTGGGGTCAGTTGTAACTCCCCTGTATTAGTCAGCCAAAGGGATGTTAATGCAAAATACCAGAGATTGTTTGTCTTTATAAAGAGTATTTATTTGGGTAGAATTCCACATTTACCAGGCCATAAAGCATAAGATTCTTCCCTCACCAAAGTCCACTGCCACTTCTTGGAGCAAGACAGCTGCCGATATTTGCCAGGTTCAGGCTTCTTGGGTTCCTCTCTTCCGCAGGCTGTGTTTCTCTGGAGGCTCAGTGCATCTGCTTCCTCCACAAGGTCAGCTGTAGACTATTAGGTGAACAGCTCACTTCTCTTCTCCTGGGGCCTACTCTCCAACATCAAAACTGCTCCCTTTGTCCTTTGCCTTGCCTTTTATATTTGATTCCCCCACCCACCAAGGGGTAGTGCTGAACACCCTACTGACATAGCCCAGTCAATGTCTTAATCATAACTTAATCATTTCCAGATTAATAGAGCAGTTTACAAGCATAATCCAATATATATTTTTGGAATTCATAATTATATCAAATTGTCCAGGGACTACACTCCACACTCTGAATTCCAAAAATGCATTACAATATGTAATAAACCTTAAATCAGTGACAATGCAAGTTCAAAATCATATCATAATCAGCTTAAAGAAATATGCTTTGTCTTCAGGCAAAATCCAGTCTGTTTTGGACCTCTGAAACTTACGAAACCATTTAACTGCTTCCAATACACAAACAGAAAGACAGAGGACAAATATTTCCATTATCATAAAGAGAAATTGGGATGTTAAACATGAGTCAAGGGTCCTCAACTGTTCAGTAAAATTGCTCGGCATCCTCCATTCGATTTCAAAATCTGAGAGTCATTCTTAGATGATGGTTTCTTCTCCTTGGGGCAACATGGGGATCCACCTTTTCCACAGGCATGTCCAAGGGCCATTTTCTTGATTCCACCCTATCAAGCATCTGGGTGTCATCCAAGCTCCAGACCTCACCCTCCAAGGGTGATAAGGTGATTGCAACACCTTATTCAAACTTTGGGTTAGAGTCTTAGCCCCCTAGCACACTGAGGTGAAAACAACATTCCCCATAACCTTTGGCATACAGGTTCAACCTTCTCAGAGCAATGAGTTGACCACCTGGCCTTCTTTAATTGGTGGGGGACAGCTACACTCCTCTCAAACCTATGGGGAGCTGACCTTAATCACCACAATCTTTGAGGAATGTGCCTTACCCTCCCTGTACCCTGGGGCAGCAAAAGTCTTCCAGAACATAGGGTGGGAACATCCACCCTCTTCAACTGCTTGGGCAAACTCACACTCTGTACACATGGGTGGGGCTCCTCTTTTGGCCCAAGGTGATGTCTTAATTCCTGATCTCATCTTCCATGGTTTTCTCCTTAAAGCTTTTTCTTCTTCAATGACTCCTTTCCATGTCCAAAGTCCATTGTTGACAGTGGTTTTGTTCATATAGCACTCTCAAAAACGTTGTTGGTTTAGCATGCAAGAAGCAGGGGTCCAAGCCATCAGACAGTAAGACTTTCCACAAGTCTTTTCCGAGATAAATGCATCTTTAATTCTGATTTACAAGTTCCAGGTTTAGCTGGGTTTTCAAATGGGGCACTTTTATCTGGGAACTTGATTTCCAGAAACTTGGAAGTTCTGGAATCAACTTCTGTTTTCTTTGTGCCCAAAAGTTCAGCCCTTAGTGTATTTCACTCATCTGGTATTTTGCTATAAGCTGCAAGGAGAAGCCAAGCCACATTCTCTGAGTTACCTTGGAAAGTTCTTCAGCTATATTCTCTGGTTTGCCATTTTCAAATTCTGTCTTCCATGTAACACCAGGAGTTAATCTTGCTAAGTTCTCTGC
>JAQZBX010095079.1:0-11953 GCA_029593785.1 Cabassous unicinctus
AAATAAACCAAAAAAAAAAAAAAAATATGCATAAGGAAAGGAATGTATAACCCATTCACAGGAAAGAAGAATTTGCCAGAATCTATCCCTGAGGATGTTTATTCATTGGAAGTTTAAGTCAAATACTTAAAATCCACTGTAATAAATATATTCGATGAACTAAAGGAATATATAAAATAGGTCAAAAATGAAAGGACATAAGACCTTAGAGGAAAATCAGAACTATGATAAAAATATATTAAAATTCCATGTTTAGAGAAAATTTGTATTATTAAATGTGTATGTTAGAATAGACAAAACCTAAAATGAAATATCAAGTTAGTTCTGCCCAGTGAAACTTTCTGCATTTATGGAAATATAGTCCAACAAAGTAGCCATTGGCCACATTAAGCTGTTAAGCACTTGAAGTAAGGCTAGTGCAAATGAGGAACTGATTATTTATTTAATTTAATTTAATTTTAGTTGTATAATTTAAATTTATAAACCCACTCGTGGCTGGTGGCTATTGCATGATTCACACAGATATAAGTAATCGTATTTAGCCTACTATTAAGGGGCAAATTGCATCCATATAATTTTCATGAACACATTTTTGAGGTATAATTTAAGTACAATTAAAATTTGCACTTTTGGTATATCTAGTTTATGAGCTTTGGCAAAAATCAAGATATAAAATGTTTCCATCATCCTAAAATTTTTCCTCATGACAATTTGTAGACAGTCTCTTGTCCTGACTCTCAACTCTTGGAACTGCTGATCAAATTTCAGGCCCCATAGTTCAGCTTTGTCCAGAAATACATAAAAGGAATGAAACAATTAGTGGTCTTTTTTATCAATCTTATTTCACTGGTCATAATGCTTTTAAAATTATTCATGTTTATTATATATCACGATTATTCCATTTTACTATTGAGTAGCATTCCATTTTATGTATATTACACAATTTATTTATCTAATGACAAATGTAAAGATTGGTGTATTTACAGTTGTGGGCATCACCAGAAAATTTTAACAGATAAAACTTAGCGTACTTATAGATTTGAACAGTTTTCACCAAAACCATTTGAAGTCTCACTTTAAAATGGTTTATAGTAACATTTAAAATAGATTCTGTTGCTTATTGGAAGCAAAATATTATTTCTTGGGGTGAAAACCAGCTGGGGAAATCCAAGCGATCCCCTTGACAATGAAACTGCTAAAGTTACTATTACAATTCATTGACTTCTCTAAATCATTTTTAGTACTCAACTGGGATTCTTTCACTTCAGACTCTATTTAAAGTGGATTAGAGTGGTATATTTTATTACAAATAATAAGTACTTTTGAGCAGTGCTTTTTTTCTTTATTCTATTTCAGTAGATTCCCTTGTATGTAGTAAGTGGATAATGATAAATTTGTAGCATTTTTAAGTGTACAATTGCATTTGCCATATTTCTTTATTTGGAGAAATTGTTTAACTTAACACTGGATAATTTTTTTTTTTGTCTACAATTTTTTTTTTTTTACTTTATAATTTTGTTTTAAAGATCCCTAAAATTATTTAGGTTTTGAATGATAACAATCACAGGTATAGTACATTTCCTGGAGGTTATTAAGAAGAATACTTCACAAAATGCAACATATCTGGCATGTAAGATGATTGGCATTTAAATTTTTTGATACCTTGTTCCAAGCCTCATAATGAATAAGGATTTGTGGGAAGTGGAAAATCTATATAGAAGCACCGTATGTACACATAACCTCTTACCATAAAAATCATTGTAAATAAATGTTCCTATTGTAAAATAAGAAATGGTCTTAAAGTGCATAAAACCATCAATTGTGTTGGCATACATCTTTTCTGAGCACAAACAGGGGAAGAATAGATGCAGTAGATGCCAAGAGGTAAGTCAACTATAATTTTAGCTTTACTGCAAAGTCAGATTTTAAGGCAGATGACCAGGAAGTCAAATGGAGAGAGTCTAATTTGACTACAGATTTTCATGTTTAATAAATCTTTTCAAACAAGAGTAATTTTTAAATAATGTATATAATAAGTATTACCATGTGCTTTATTCATATATTGCTACATTTATGTTTCATTTTCTCTGACCTTTTTTCTGAACTAGGTACTACACTGTGACCTTATGTGGACAAAAGAGTAAGCAAATTTTCACTATAATTTCAGATAGCTTCATTAACAGACTGTTAGACACACAAGGGAAAAAGAAACTGGTTGACTAACTCCTAGAAAACTTGTTTACAAATCAGGAGTAGCACAAAAATGGAAGCCTTGAAATGACAGGGTTGAAATATATATTTGTACAAAAACCTATGTTCAATGCAGCTGATGTTTACAAACATTCAATAGTCTTGAAAGCTATTATAACTCTTCACTAACATCTACTTTGGAAAATCATATTAAGTGGACAAACTCTTACTGTATTTTTTTTCTCATTTAGAAAAAAATACAATAAAAATTGCAATATTAATAAGGAAAAATGCAAGATAATAAATATAAAGAGAAGGTTTGATTTTTCAGAAAAATTCAGTCTACCATTTCATTTATAAATCCACAGATAACACATATAAGGAATAAGTCTGGAATTTCCAACATACAGGAAGATAGAAAAAAATAGAGTAAACACTATTCTTACATATAGAATGGATAAAAATTAGTATTATTTCATGGATATAGAGTAATTTTATTTAAAAAATGGAGGAAATGAAAAGTATGTATGAAAATGGAGGAAATGAAAATTATATAGATGCATACAGGAATAAATTTCAAAAAAGTTAGTTGAAAATAAGAGAAAATATATTTTACTAAAATATTTTACTTTTTCTTTCCATCATGTATTGCTTTGAATTGTTTGTCTTATATTCTGGAAAACGACTGTCAATTTGCATATTGCCAATCCAGAAAATTGGTAATAGTCATGGGATGCATAAAATGAAGAGAACGTTTCAAAACTCATGAAATTAGGATCTTTAACTAACTGTTGAATATCAATATCTTAGTCACTAATCAGCACAAGAACTGTAATACATCCTTAAACTCAGGTTTTGAAAAATCACACTGACAATCATTCTAAAAAGATAAGTCAATTTAGTACAATTTCCACAGCTATAAAATTAAACTATTGGAACCTGGGATTTCAAATAAACTGAATCTGATTGAGAAAGGAAAAAGGGAAAATAGAATTATTTCCTTTTTCTTTTATTTTGTTTGATTTTAACTGTGGTTGGTATTTTTGTCTATTTAGATTAGGAATATCATATATATTTACATTGTAATAAGGTTTAAAGATACTTATTAAATAAGTAAATAAATAAATAATAACATATTTTTAGATGTAAATATTCATAATTAAAATAATTGCTATGAAAGGCTAAGACATTTTTATTCTGCATGAATTAGAACAAATTAACAAAACTTATGAAGACAGATTTAGAGGAGTGGATTGCAATGAAATATATAAAGAGGAAGACATCAAGATAGATAAATAAGGAAATTCTATTGAGATCAACTTTGAATTAAGTATGAAAAATGAAACTCTAATTGCTTATAGGTAAAAAAGTGAAATTTACTCAAATCCACTTTCTTTAAACATAAATAGAAAATGCATTTTAAATAATTAATGTGCTTATTCTATTTAAAGTATACATGCACAGTAATGTCCATTAAGAAATGATTTGCTAAAATATATATTGGCAAAAGAAATTCAGGTTCCATAAGGGAAAAAATTGTGAGGAACACTATAAAGAAAATTAGGATATACAATAAATAAATAAATAAATAAATAAAATAATAATAAAGAAAATTAGGTATTTCCAAGGGATTTTTGAATTGACCAGTGGCATGTATTTATGTCACCTCCTGCTTCAAACTGGAGAAACATATAAAAATTGGTATTTTTGGGAAAATCTATCTTTCTCTGTTTTAGGTAAATGTGTTAGAATGTGAGAGAAATGGTGTGTTAGTGTATATAGATATTTACAATTTTTTTCCTCTTTCTTATATAGATTTGATAAGGGTCACAAAAGAGAAATGAAGAACCAATCAATGGAAATACAGTTCATTCTGGTAGGACTGACAGATGACCCACAATTGCAAGTTGTGATTTTCTTGTTTCGCTTTCTTAACTACACCTTGAGCCTGATGGGGAATTTAATCATCATTCTTCTCACCTTGTTGGATCCCCGTCTCAAAAAACCCCAATTTATTTCCTTCTCTGAAATTTCTCCTTTTTGGAAATCATATTCACAACAGTGTGAATTCCCAGATTCCTGAAAACCATTGTTACTAAAGACAAAACCATTTTTAAAAATAATTGTGCAGCTCAATTATTTTTTATCCTTTTACTGGGAGTTACAGAATTCTATCTGCTGGCTGCCATGTCCTATGACTGCTATGTTGCCATCTGCAAACCACTGCATTACTCAACAATTATGAACACCAAAGTTTGTTACAACTGGTCCTCAGCTCCTGGGTAACTGGATTCCTAATCATCTTTTCCCCATTGGCCATGGTACTCAAACTGGATTTCTGTGCTTCCAAAGTCATTGATCACTTTATGTGTGAAACTACTCCTATCCTTCAGATCTCACACACGGATACATGTGTCCTAGAATTAATGTTTTTTATATTAGCTGTAGTGACACTAGCAGTCACATTGGTGTTAGTAATTCCCTCTTACACTTACATCATTAAGACGATTCTGAAATTCCCTTCCACACAGCAAAGGTCCAAAGCTTTTTTCACCTGTTCTTCCCACATGATTGTTGTCTTCTTAACTTATGGCAGCTGTATCTTCATGTGTATTAAACCATCTGCAATAGAAAGAGTGACCTTATCCAAAGGTGTATCTTTGTTCTATACCTCAGTTGCCCCTTTACTGAATCCCTTCATTTATAATCTAAGGAATTAGCAGGTCAAAGAATTCTTCAGGGATGTGTTATGAAAGATTTTGTATTTTTCAAAAAACTGAATTTAAAAGTATAATACAAAATACAACATTACAGTAAAAACTGAAAACAAATTCATAAATTCATTTTGATTATGTACATTTACCTTATCATTTATGTTATCTTTCAAAGAATTTTGTAGTTCACGTCTCACCTTTTATTCTAGTCTTCTTTGTTAAAACAAAATTTCTCCCTACTGTGTTAAACTTAGTAGCATGAATTTTTTCATCCAAATTTAAACATCATATCTTTAATGCACATTACTTTCCAGAAACCATGACTTTAAATAAAAAGGGTCCCTGTCAATGCACCATGATTCGTGTGAATTTTTAGTTAAGTTGACATTTATTTATTAAATATCTAGCTTGCTCCAAACATTGTGAGTAGTTCAATCCTTCTTTTTAACAATTTGATTTTGTTTAAAGGAGGCAAAAACATAAAGCATAGGCTGCAATAAAGTGTGTGACTAGGGCTACAACAAAGATATACAAACTATTATGTGATAGGAAGGACTTCTAAGAAATTTTGGAGATCAGAGATGCTTTCCAGAATAAAGTAATAATTTTGATGAGACCAAGAAAATACATATGGAAAGAAGATTGACTTACAAATGTAAGTTAACAACCTAGAGGTGTTTGATAGAGAAATACGTTTGGAGAGGTCATGTCTGATGGCTATACAACAAGGTTTTGAGTCATGTAGCCTAGAGTTAGTAAAAGCTTCATGGTATACATATTGTGGGATACTGCACAGGTTACTCAGATTTTATGCCTTGGTTTCTCCTTATGTAAAACAATCGCTACCTAACAGACAATTGATTTACTGTTATTAGAACTATTTATTACTCAGTAAGGAATAGCCCTTATTTTGAGATTTTCAAGAATGTGATGCAACTAATGTTTGATGTGTTTAGTGGATTGAGCTTTGTCATCCAATTTAGACATGTTATTGGTCTTGATTCACATTTCTCTGTTCCTGTAAAGGTAGAGGAGACAATAATTCTGGAGTGGTTGCACAGCTGAAACATGAAGGGATTGTGTACCAGAAAGTATATTGGACTTAAGCATGATATCCATGTATATAAGAATTACCTAGATAGATTAAAAATGTATTTTAATTTCTCATGACTAGTGCTTCTGAGTCAACAAGTCTGGATAAAAGACAATGAATCCAGTTTAATATGCTGCTCAGTTTATTTTGAAGTAGTGGCCATTGCCTGACATTTCCAACAAAGGGAAGTCATTGAAAGTGTGTTTATGATGACAACTTTTAATGTTCAGCTTGAATAGTTTGGAATTTCAGTTTGAATAGTTTGAATAGTTTCTCTGGCAATTATATTGAATATGGGTTGCCTTAGAGCAATTAAGGGGCTATTGCTTTAAACTTTTGAGAAATTTTGAAGCTTAGTATATAAATGAAAACATGGGTATAGAATTAGGTAATAGAGTAATAAGGAATTAGGTAATAGATAATAGGGTAATAGAGGTAATAACCTAATAGGTAATTAGGTATTAGGTAATAGGGTAATAGAGTCAGAGATATTTAGAAGAAAGAAATGAGAGATAATACTGAACTTTTAGATTGTGGAGATAATGGAGTCAGAGGATTTGAGATTACTTCCTCCAGATTGCTCATTCCCTATTTCAACTTCCATAATATATGCATTAAATAACTTTAAAAAGTGTTTTCAAATCACCATAAAGAATTCCCTGTTATATAGCTGTCAGAAAGATGCATAGTTATCCAAAATGGAAGAGATTTATCAATCAAGTAAGGAGTCAGGGTGAACCAAGACGAACCAAGAAACAGACATTTTAGGATATTTGGTTGATGTGATTTTAACCTGCTACCTTCCTTGCTTAATAGGCCTTGGGGTCTGGTTTCGGTTCTAATTATCAGTTTTATTACATGCTCTTAAGTCATCCATTTATCATTAGGGAAATGAGATATGTTGCAATACTATGTTCTTCCTTCAACTTCCCATTCCTCTTCTTTTCCCAAAATATATATGTCATTGCCAGAAGCAATGTGTGTGTGTGTGTGTCTAGTTCCCAGTTTACCTGCAATCAAGCACAATCTCAAAAAGGCCAAAAAAGGAATAAAGTATTTTGTTTTTATCTGATATTTGGGAATAGTGCCATAGATTATAAAAAGTAATAAATTATGAAGTTCTACATTAATGCTTTTGAATATTTGATTAATATTGTAATATAATATAATAATCAAACTTGCCTTCCTCTTTTTTCCTAGATATTTTATCTTTGAAGTTTCCTCCACATGATTGATATCCTCACTCTAGAAAGTATCTAATGTGTGCTGATATTCTTATTTCTCAGGCCCTTCCACCGTCTTCTTTCCACATAACACTACATGGATTCTTCCTAAATGAAGTTAAGTAGGAGAGTTATTTTCTCATGTCATTTGGAAGTCAACTTTTTACCATATATTTCAATTGACCTCTCATGAGCATTTTTCATGCGGAAATTAGAAGTGCCTGAGAAATGAAACAAGGTGTGTTGAAACAAAGAGAGAATGAGAGAGACAGTTGACAGGCACAGAGAGAGAGAAAGTTTTAGACTAGAGAAGATTTATTTATTTTTCAATATATACATGAAACAGCATTATTTTTATATCTGCATTTCTTCATTCTTTATTTAAAAAAACTCTTCATTTTGTTAATGTCTGAATTATGTTTAATATGTAAAATTATAGCATCATTTGATTTGCAGTTTGACAATGCTAATTCATGAACTCATTTTATCCCTGAGGAAACTCAGACCAAATCATAAAGTTCCTTAGACCAAGTACACAGTCAATGATTTATGACTTTCATTGCTAGGACAACCCACATATCTTCATTTTTATCAGCATCTTCATCTTCAATGTTATTGTCATTATCACATTTCTAAGACAAAGTTTTAAATAAAATTGATTTAAATTTACTGTTGCCTTAATAAACATTGTCATAATTTCTATTTATTCTCAAACTCATTTAAAGTATTATTTAAAAAAAGTCAGAAAAATATTCTTCTTGTTTACCACAATATAATATTAAAGTCTAATTTGTGTTAGATTTATTTACTCCTTACATTTTATACTGAATTGATAGCAAATAATTCTTATTATTCTGTTTTAATCACAGTATCAAATTTACACCTTTAAAACTAAAAAAATGATTTAAAATTCACTGTTAAATCTTGCTGATGTTTCGAAGGGTAAATTTTTTATAACTAATTCTCAGTTTTGTGAAGCAAGGATCATTTCAAAATATCGTAATTATGGAGGATGAAGGAGTTAAAAGGTCTCTCTTTCTATCTTTGGTGATGCATGATGTAGTTTTAACTTAGAACAGACCTCCTTGTAAATATCAAGATGGAACTTAAATGTTAGAAGATAACCAAGTACCTAAGAGTTCTAAATGTCCTTGAGTTTGAAAATGCTTTTAGCAGGGAAAGCCTAGTCTGTTTTAGATCAGAGCCTCTAAATTCTGTTACAACTTTGGGCCTAATAATTCAATTTATTTTTGTGGTGCCTGTGTATACAACAATTAGTGCTGGAAAATTTGGCTAGATAGATACAAAATTATCATCCATGATGCATACTGCACATGATATAGAAAAATTAACTCAGAATGGAACGTTGATATAAATATAAATTTAAAATCATAAAAATTACAGAAGAATACACAGGAGAAAATCTTTGTGACCTTGGAATTAGTCAAAACATGACCCATAAAAAAAACTGATAAGTTGAGATCTGTCAATATTATGACTTCTGCTTTTCAAAAGAAAAACGAATGAAACAACAAGAATCAGAACTGAGGAAAGAATTTACAAATCATATAACTGGAAAAAGGACAGGTCTCTAAAACATAAAAATGTTAAAAAATAAATAATATAAAACAAATAACCCACATAAAAAATTTGGCAAAATTTAAACAGTTTACCTGAAAAAAATACACACAAAGGAATAAGCATAAAAAGATGATCAAATCATTAGTCATGAGGGAAATGAAATTAAAATCACAATGGGATACAACTATAAACCATGTTGAATGGTTAAAAATAAACATATTAGAGTACCATGTTTTGGCAAAGATGTGGAGAAAAATTTGAAAACCATATACACTGCAGGCAAGAATGTAAAACTGTACAATCACTTTGGAAAGCAGTTCTGCAATTTCTTAAAATTTTAAAATTACATCCACCATAAAGCCCAAGTACTGTACTTTTACATGTTAACTCAAGAGAAAGGACAGCGTATGACCACACTAAAAGTTGAAGTCAAATGTGGATAAAAGCTTTACTTGTGATAGACAAAAAGCTGGACACAAACTTAATGCCCACCAGTAGGTGAAGGATCAAGGAGCTATGGTAGGTTGATACAATGGAGTACAAGTTAGTAATAAAAATAAATGATATATCTATAAGATATTAACATGGGTGACTCAAAATAATTGGCCAAGTGAAGAAAATTCATAGAAAATAATACTATATTATTCTATTCATACAATATTCTAGAAATTGCTAAGTAATCTTTAGGAAGAGAAAGCAGATGAGTGGATTCTGAAGGAAGATGGCAGAAAGGAAGGTATGAGGAGATCACAATGTTACGATGGGAAACTTTTAAGGGTGATGGGTGTATTGATTATCTTGATTGTGGAGATGGTTTCAGTTTAATGTAATTATTAGGAAATGTAAATTATTCTATCAAAAATTATCACATTCATACTATACATATATGCAGTTCCTAGTATGCCCTACTTCAATAAACTTTGAAAAATGTATTGGCACAAAATGAATTATCTTGATGAGTAAGTACCATGTATAATAAATGGGATATCTGTCTATATGAAACCAACTACTTTTTAAAAATTTACTTATAAAATAAATCCATATGGTGTCAATGTAGAAATTATGATAATAGGCTTGTTTCTCAAACTAAAGTTTTTGTCTGCTCCCGGGTCCTTTTCCATCTAGGATAATTTTATTAAATGATTCTGACCCAGGAAAATAATGAACAGACTTCTCTCCTTTTTCAGCCCTAGTGTGGATACGCATATTCAATACTTCAGCAAGCATCAGTCAGGAAAGACACAATTTTTTTAACAGGTTTTCTAGCTACTAACTTGGCACCAGGGAGGTGGTAGCACTCTATCTCTCCCCTCCCCACTCCTTTGTTCATGATAAGATCAATACTTCCACCTGTTCATAAGCCATATGTAATGGATGTGGCCCCTGTTGTCAGTGATTTTCTTTAGAATTTTCTATATTATGCATTGATTTTGGAATTTTAGAGCAAACTGTCAGCAATAGAAAGTCTCACTTAGCCTCCAAATCCATAAGCTATTTTTATCTATTACTAAAATAATGCCCCTTATTTTCATTGACTATTTCTGAGAATATTCTCAAACTCTTACAAAACATTTTTGCCAGTGTTCTACTCCAATCTTTCTCTTTTTCTTTTCTTCTGATAGCTTCATCTCTAAGCATATCAAGCCCTAAAAACCAGGATTATTGTTTGTATCCTGGAAATTGTAACCCTAAATGAATCACTGTAACCATGAATAAAAGTCACGCTTTTCAAATTGGTTTTATGATAACTCTGTATATTGTAAGGAAGATTCTCCAAGTTTGTGAAGTCACAAGGAAAATAAAAAACACTCTGCTAGGGTGTCAAGTTCACTTGGGCTTAACAAAATGATCTATTATACTGGAAAGAACCTCTAAGGTTTTAGTAATTAGAGCTTAAATTACTCATTGTTAACAGGTTTGACTGCTTTATTGGTGTAAGTATAAAGATGTAAAAGAAGGATGTACTTCTTCTGTTGTGGAGTATGGATTGTATGGATCTCTCTCTTTCTCTGATAAGCAAACTGTAATTATTAATTTCAAGGAGCTCTGTAATTGTCTGATGAGGTAATGTATAAATGATTCAATGAATGAACATTGTTCTCTTTCCAGTAGTGTGGGATATACTGTTTCAAAATAATTTATCCAATAACAATTTCCAGTAGAAGGCTTGTACTCTCTAGGACATAGATCTAGAGCTTTAATAGCTAGACCTGTTATTGAGTGAGGAAAAATCAAATTACTTTACAAGTGAAATATCTTATTGTGCTAACTTTATTATTCTTTCACCCAGTTCTTCCTATGATATGAAACTTGTCTACTATGTCCTGTAGAAATATGCTTTCCAATGCATGAATGACTTTCAGGAATTAAACTTTTATAGAATCTGGGAACTTCAAAGAGTTCTTATAAAATAGGGGTAAATTGAGAAGAAGTGGAAAAGACATCTCATGTCTCCTTATCCTGCTCATAAAACTGACATAGTTCTTTGAGGAAGGACAGTGGTGCAATGAATTGCTACTTTTGAGACCCTGCCCTTGGTTATTTTCAAAGAATCTTCACTGAATTTCCTACTGTCAACTTGACAACATCTGTGACCTTCTTAGTTGTTCTGTAAGTGCAGTCTCATTGTCTGTATGGTTCCAAATTACAGTTTGCCAATGAGAGAACTTTGTGCAAAATTTGGAAATTGGAAGATAATCAGTGGCTATTACTCTCCAGAGGCATTGTTATGAGACTGTTGAGCAAAAATGAGATTCATGGTGGCTTTCCAGCAAGTTTTAGGGAACTATCCACTACTGCTTAGACTATTGGCAGGAGCATCCTTCAGAAATTATTGAAAGTTACTGCCCTTTTCCACTAAGCTTTTCTCAACCGTTCTCTTAAGGATTCCACCTGATATCTTTGATGTTTGTTTCCCCAACCGTTTATCTGGTTCTCAAATATTTTACGGTAACATAATTGACTTTTGTTCCCCCATCTCTTCCAACAGTCTTAAAAGCTGTAATTCCTATTTTATTCCCTTAATTCCCAGAGTATTTGGAGCAGTTAGTTTGCTTTTATGACTGAACCAGTATTGATACAGCCCCAATTAAGCTTATTCATGCTATGTTTACCAAAGACAGAAGGAGATGGAAGACAATGTACTGTACTTG
>JAQZBX010095080.1:0-11954 GCA_029593785.1 Cabassous unicinctus
CGCCTGATGAGGCTTTGCCTTGCACCCAGCGGTACCAATCACAGCATAAGCTAGGAGCATGTTTTTGCAGGTAAACAATTTAAAAAGGAAAGATATCGCTATTATGATTAAGATTATAACCAGGGTGAAAGAGGCCCCAAGTTCTGAAGTGCCCAGTCCTCCTCCGAGAGCTAAGCACCTCCATTGATGGCCGCCACATGAAACCATAGAGGCAAGAGGCAGTGGCATGATATAAAGTGCTAAAAGAAAAAATTGCCAGCCAAGAATTCTGCATCCAGCAAAGCTGGCACTCAAAAATGAAGGAGAGTTCAAAATATTCACAAAGAGAAATTGAGTTTGTCAACAAGATTCTTGCCCTTCAAGAAATACTAAAGGGAGTTCTGCAGGTTGAAAGGAAAAAACAAGAAAGGGAGAGTTGGAGAAGAGTATAGAGAGGAAGATTATTAGTAAGATTAACTAAAAAGATGAAAAGAGAAATAAAAACAAAATATGATACATATAAACCTTTAAAAATGTCTAATGTAAATATTGCCTTGACAGTAATAACAATGAATGTTAATGGATTAAAATTTCCAATCAAAGGCACGGATAGGCAGAATAGATAAGGAAATACAACCCAGCTATATGGGCTGTCTACAAGAAACTCACATTAGACCCAGGGACACAAGGAGGTTTCAAGTGAAAGTTTGGAAAATGATATTACACACCAACAATAACCAAAAAAGGGTGGGAGTAGCTATACTAACATTGGATAAAATAGGCTTTAAATGCAAAACTATTGTACGAGACAAAGAAGGACACTATATATTAATAAAAGGGGTAATCTATCAAGAAGAAAGAACAATCATAAATATTTATGCACCTACTCAGGGTGCCCCAAAATACATGAGGCAAACAACAGCAAAAGCAAGGGGAGAAATAGATGGCTCTACAAACATAGTGAAGTATTTTAATACACAATTATCACCATTAAAAAGAACATCTTGACAGAGGGTTAAAAAAGAAACAGAGACCTTGAATAATACATTGAGGAACTAGACCTAACAGACATATGTAGAACATTACACCCAAATACATCAGAATATACATTCTTCCCAAGTGCACATGGATCATTCTCCAGGATAGACCACATGCTAGGTCACAGAACAACTCTCAATGAATTTAGAAAGATTGAATTCATACAAAGTAATTTCTCTGACCACAGTAGAATGAAGCTAGAAATTAATAAGCAGCAGAGAACCAGAACAGACACAAAAATGAGAAATTTAAACAATACATTCTTAAACAATCAGTGGGTCAAGGAGGAAATTGCAAAAGAAATCAGTAACTACCTTGAAATGAATGAAAATGAGTATACAACATATCAAAACATATGGGATGCAGCTAAAGCAGTGCTGAGAGGGAAATTTGTAGCCACAAATGCCTATATTAAAAAAGAAGAAAGAGCTAAAATCAAAGACCTAACTGCACACATGGAGGAACTAGAAAAAGAACAACAAACTCTACCAAAGCAAGCAGAAAGAAGGAAATAACAAAGATTAGAGCAGAAATAAATGAAATTGAGAATAAAAAAAAAAAAACACTAGAAAATTTTTAACAAAACCAAAAGCTGGTTCTTTGAGAAAATTAACAAAATTGACAAGCCCTTAGCTAGACTAAGAAGAAAAGAGAGAAGATGCAAATAAATAAAATAAAAAATGAGAGTGGGGCTATCCCTACTGATCTCATAGAAATAAAGAGTATCATAAGAGGATACTCTGAAAACTTGTAAGCCAAAAAGATTGATAACTTAGATGAAATGGACAAATTTCTAGAAACACACAAGCAACCTACATTGACAAAAGAAGAAATAGAAGAACTCAACAGACAATTCACCAGTAGTGAGATTGAATAAGTCCTCAAAAACCTCCAAACCAAGAAAATCTCAGGTCCAGATGGGTCCATGGGTGAATTCTACCAATTATTCTGGAAAGGAGTAATATCAATCTTGCTTAAACTCTTGCAAAAAATAGAATTGGAGGGAACATTATCTTACTCATTCTATGATGCCAAAATCACCCTAATACCAGAGCCACATAAAAATGCCACAAGAAAACTACAGACCAAATTCCCAAATGAACCTGGATGCTAAAATCCTCAACAGAATACTTGCTAATCATATTCAACAACACATCAAACCATTACACACAATGATCAAGTAGGTTTTATCCCAGGGATGCAAGGGTGGTTTAACTTAAGAAAATCAATCAATGTAATACAACACATTAGTAGAGAGAAAGAAAAAAATCAAATGATCATCTCTGTTGATGCAGAAAAAGCATTTGACAAGATACAACATCTTTTCTTGATAAAAACACTTTGAAAGAAAGGAAAAAAAGGAAACTTCCTAAACATAATAAAGGATATATATGAAAAACCTACAGCTAACACCATACTCAATGGTGAAATGCTAAAGGCTTTCCCTTTAAGATCTAGAACAAGACAAGGATGCCCACTGTCACTGCTATTATTTAACACTGCATTAGAATTACTTAGCACTTAGCTTGAGCACTTAGGCAATAAAAAGGAATAAAATTAATCCAAATTGGAGAGGAAGAAGTAAAACTTTCACTATTTACAGATAACATGGTAGTATATGTAGAAAGCCCTGAAAAATCTGCAACAAAGTTTCTAGAGCTGATAAACAAGTTCAGTAAACTGAGAGGATATAAGATCCTCACAAAAATTAGGAGCATTTCTGTACAAATAATAATGAACAATCTGAGGAGGAAATCAAGACAAAAAATTCCATTTACAATAGCAACTAAAAAGATAAAATATCTAGGAGTAAACTTATCTACAGATGTAAAGGACTTATACACATAAAATTATACAACATTGTTAAAGGAAACCAAAGACCTAAAGAAATGGAAGAATATTACTCCATGTTCATGAGTTGGAAGACTAAATATCATTACAAAGTCTATCCTGCCCAACTTAATTTACAGATTTAACACAATCCCCATAAAAATTACAACAGCATTTTTTACTGAACTGGAAAAGCCAATTATGAAATTTATTTGGAAGGGCAAGGGACCCCAAAGAGCCAAAAACATATTGAAAAAAGAAAAACAAAATTGGAGGAATCACCCTACCTGACTTTAAAGCATACTATAAAGCTACAGTGGTCAAAACTACATGGTATTGACACGAAGATAGACATACTGAACAATGGAATCAAATTGAGAGTTCTGATATAGATCCTCATATATATAGTCAATTGATATTCAACCAGGCCACCAAGACCACTCAACTGGGAGAGAATGGCCACTTCAACAAATGGTGCTTGGAGAACTGGATATGCATAGCCAAAAGAAAGAGAGAGGACCACCACCTTACACCCTATACAAAAATTAACTCCAGATGGATCAAAGACCTAAATATAAGAGCCAAGACCACAAAACTCCTGGAAGATAATGCAGAGAAGCATCTACAAGATCTTGTAGTAGGAAATGGTTTCATAAACTTCACACCCAAAGCATGAGTAATGAAAGAAAAAATAGGTGAATGGGGCCTCCTCAAATTTAAAACTTTTTTTACTTCAAAGGAGTTTGTCAAGAAAGTGAAAAGGCAGCCTACTCAATGGGAGAAAATATTTGGGAACCACTTATCTGATAAGGGTCTAATATCCAGCATATATAAAGAAATCCTACATCTTGAAAATAAAAAGACAAACAACCCATTTTAAAAATGGGCAAGAGCTTTGAATAGAAACATTTTCAAAGATGAAATATACACATGAAAAGATGCTCATCATCACTAGGGAAATGAAGTAAAAACTACAATGAGATAGCATCTTACCCCTATTATACTGGTGGCTATTAAAAAAACAGAGAACTACAAGTGTTGGAGAGGATGTGGAAGAATGGGAACACTCATCCACTGCTGGTGGGAATGTAGAATGGTGCAGGCATTGTGGAGGGCAGTTTGGCGGTTTCTCAGGAAGCTAACAATAGAATTGCCATATGATTTAGCAATCCCATTATTTGGTATATACACAGAAGAATTGAAATCAGGGATGCAAACAGATATATGCACACCAATGTTTATAGCAGCATTATTCATGATTGCCAAAAGTTGGAAGCAACTCAAGTGTCCATCAACAGTGAATGGATAAGCAAAAGGTATATACTTACAGTGGAATATTATTCAGCTGCAAGAAGGAATGAAGGTTTGACACATGCAACTATATGGATGAATCTCAAAGACCTTATGTTGAGTGAAGTAAGCCAGGCACTACAGGATGGATATTGCATGATCTCATTCGTATGACCTAAGTGTATTGAGCAGACTCTGAGATAGAGTCTGGAAGATAGGTTACCAGGAGACATAAAGGGAGTAGAGAGTGGTGAGCCGATGCTCAATCCAGACTGAAACTATGATAAGGTGGAAGGGGGTGGTTTGTCAGTGGATGGGGTGATAGTGGTACAGGGCTATAAGTGGGGTCGACCATGCTGGAGTGTGAGGGTGAGCAGGGTTGGGTGGGAATTGGACTATCCATGGAACTGGGAGAGAGGGCTGGAGGAAGGAACAGGTGAACTCTGTGGAGGTGGAGGTCTGTGGTTGAAATTGCAATTGTGGGAATGTTCTTTTAGCATATATGTCAGGAGAGAGTCACAGGTGCAGGGTGTTGGTGGTGGGGGGATGTGTGGGAAAGGGTGCACCTGAGGCATGCTTCTGTGGAATATGTGTGTGTTCTTCTTATCATTGGGTGTTATCTCAGTGGGCAGAGACCCACACAATAAACAAGAAAATATTAAACTCCCATCCTTGGGAGTTGTGCTATGTTCTCAAATAGAGGGGCAAGAATCTTTTGAGTACATAGGTAGTGCCTAATAAAAGAAAACAGAGCAATATGTCAAGCTGTCAATATTAATGCATAAAACTATGAACTTTATTCTTATGAAATTGAAACTTAGCCTAATAACAACTATTGCCTAAGAGTTACCTCCTGAAAACCTCGTTACTGAAAGGTGGCCTCTCTCTAAGCCCATCTCAGCAAATAACTGCACTACCTTCCCCCCAGCGTGGAACATAATTCCTGGGATTTATCCTCCTGGTACCAAGGGATTAATACCAAGCACCAACCAGTGATGCATGTGGACAAAGACCTTGACCAAATAGAGGAAACATCAAGTACAAAAGAGTCTTTATGGCTAAGAGATTTCAGAATGAGCTGGCAGGTCATTCCAGAGGTTACACTTAGCACGTCTCGGGCAGATCTCACTAACTGCCACTGTGAACAAAGCCTCAAATAGGGGTGCTCCTGAGGGCTCTACAGCCATCTGGACACTATAGGCAAGGCACAAAATCAGCACCCTGTCAGTGGTCTTACCTTGAAATATATGACAACCTATTTCCCCAACATAACAGAGTTAGACCCATTTACAATTTCCCTACACATTATTTTTCTTCCCCTTTTATTTGAGCCTATAATTAGCACTATACTCTTTAAATATATGTCTTAGAGACTTAAATCTTCAGTCTGTTCATATGCTGGTTGAGCCCTGAATCTCAGCAGAGTTGCTGCCAATACCTATGCTCCAGTTTATCGTACTAGTCCAGGACAACTAACAAGATGATGATGATGTACAGTGCCCATCCCGAAAAACAGAGTATCTACAACTGCAAGCAAGACAGTTCCACCCACCTGCCCCATAAGATCTAAGCACCCTCTCAACCAGAAGCAAAGTGGACATCGCCATCCCCAAATCCTCAAGACTGAGGAATGAATAAACATAAAGAGGAATGCAACCATGGAAAAAGTAAACTTATTAATATTGTAGTAATGGAAGAACACGTAACATTATTATAAAGATAGCGGTTCCCAGAGGTTCTGGGGGGGCGGGGGAGGGAATAATGGGTGGAACATAGGGCATTTTTAGGGCATTGGAATTAAGTACAAACCACAATGTAAACTATAGACCTTGGTTAGTAGCAATGCTTCAATATTTATTCATCAATTGTAACAAATGTACCACACAATTATAAGATGTTATTAATAGGGGAAAATATGGGAGGAGGAGGGGATGGAGTATATGGGAATCCCTTATACTTTTGATGTAACTGTTCTGTAATCTAAAACCTCTTTAAAAATAAAGTTTATTATATATATATTTTAAAGTCCCATTATGATTCAGTTGACCACACCTTAACTAAAAATAACATCTTCAAAAGTTCCTATTTGTAATGGGTTCATATCCACAGGAATGGAGTAAGTTAAGATCATATTTTTCTGGAGTATGTGATTCAAGCTACCACAAACCATGCCTTTAAAATCTAGATACTGAAAAAAGAGTATCAATCATTTGACCTCTTAAATTCATTTTCATGGTGTATGCACTGTAAGCAAAGCAAAAAGACAAATGACAAACTGGGAGAAAATAGTTGCATTATATGTCACAGAAAAAGAGCTAATATCCACAATTGAATTTTTAATGAGAAAATATCAAAATCCTGCCGGAAAATGGGCAAAAGTCCTGAATAGATGGCTCACAAATTGATTTAAAACAATAGCCCTTACACTTATGAAAAGATGTTCATTTTTCCACAAAAAGAGAAATGGAACTTAAAACTATTTTGAGATACCATCTCTCCCCATCAGATTGGTTTAAAACAAAAATCAAAAGCTTGGCATTATATTATGTTGGCAAAGCTGTGGAGAAACAGACATTCATAAACATTTCTATCAACACTACAAATACATTTATCCTTCAACCCAGCAATCAGCAATCCCACTTCTGAGAATTTATCCTGAAGATACAGCTCCAAAAATGAGAAAATACAGATTCTCTAAGTTTTTCATTGCAGCATTTTAATCACAAAATATTAGAAACTATCTAAACATCTAAATGTATGAGAAATCAATGGTGCACATAGACAATAGAATACTATGGATCTATAAAAAGAATGAGGATAATCTCTATGCACTGATTAGGGGGTGATTTCCAGGATGTATTGTTGCCTGAAAAAAAACAAAGTACAAAAGAGCATGTAACATATGTTGTCTTTTGTGTAAGAAAGTAAGGGAAATAAGAAAGTCTATCCAGTGACTATCATTTCAATCCATCACCACAGGGTTCTCCCTTGCTTCCCCCAATTCCACAATCCCATAACACATCTAAAATAGTTTCAGAAAAGCTTTGCCCATACTACTACTACTACAAAAAAGAATCTACTAAAAATATGGTCATCTTTAAAATAAAAAAACACAGGAGGGAGAAAATAGAAAACAATGAAGCCAGTTACCATCATTGGAAGGCATATATAACAGATTGACAATTTAATGAATATACTTTTCTCTATGATTTTGACTTTTAGAATCTTTCTAATGTTCTACATATTCAAAAATTAAAATTCGATCAACAAAGATAGGAAGACAAAACAAAACAAATAACAGCAACAACCTCAAAGACCTAAAATTGAAAGCAAACTAAAGTAAATGAACCCAACTACATTTCTATGGAATTAAGGTTGTAGACATGGGGCTAATTCAAGCAAATTATGGATACAGTAATTGACTATATACTCTTAGGCTAGAATGAGGTGGGGGAAGAATTGAAAACAAATCATAAACTTTTTTTGGTAGTACTTTTTACATGCTACTATTTTGGGGGTTGGTATGAAGAAAATAATTCTGAAACTATTTTGGATCTAATCCAGGAATGAACAAATAAGTAAATGTGAAAAGAGAGTTACAGATATGGAATTGGGGAAATTAAGAAAAAGCCCTACGGTGATGGATTGGAATTGGAAGTGTTGGTGTGTAGCCCCATGATTTCTAAGATATGTACCTGTATGTATATATGTATATTTATAAATATATATATGTATGTGTGTATATTGTGTACCTACATGCTTATATTTTCTGGCTTTGTCCACTGAATGGGCTGAGAAATAAAGGCACTCCAGTACCAATGAGCACACCTAGTGACCAGGTCTTGGTTTCTAATATCTCTCTCCACTAAAAGGAACCAGGGTTCCTCGGAGAAACGGTTACTTTCAAGGTTGGAGCAGGGAAGATTCAAGATGAACCTAGAGCACCTTATTTTGAACCAGAAGTTAAGGAAACACCCCTAACAATTATGCAGATATATCTCAAGGGCACAGGAGCCAGCTTAAAGAAGTTCCACTGGCCAAATATGGAAGACTTTGAGCAATAAAATAATTAAGGAACTTAATGAATTATAAAACCTTGAATAATAGGAATTCATGAATCCATGCTGATAATCAATCAATGAGGAAGAAGGGGAGGCTGTTGTTTTGAATGCTGAATGCCAATTGATAAATATGGAGAGAGCACTGGAATTCAAAAAATCATCATTTTGCAAACATCACAGTAAAGATTGCTTCAAGCAAGAATTAATATATGTTGAATCTAAGTGGGTAAAGTTTCCTGAGGAGCAGGATAGTTGCATAGTTTAGGGAATCCTCATAGATTGCATATTATTAGAAAGGGAAAAGTAACAACTATGCAGTAGACATATGCAAACATATGACAAACTCTTGACTAGGTAATTCAAATTAGCATCAACAATGAGGAGAGGGGCAGATATCATGGGCCTATGAATGTGGTACCTTGAAAAGGAGGCAGCATCATGTGTGTAGTATCCCATGGATCTAATTATTAGGAAACAGCATACAAACCCCAAATAAGGAGTATTCTATCCAAAACAGGGAGCTATCTTCATTAAAATATCAATGTCATACAAGTCAAAGAATGGCTGGGGAGCAGTCCCAGATTAAAGAAGCTGAAGACACATGACAACTATACGCAATATGTGATCTTTGACTGGATCTTCTACTAGAAGGTAATGATATTATAAAGGATATTACTGGGTTAATTGACAAATTGGTAATGCGTTCGTAGATTAGAATAAAAGGGTTGAATGATTATTAAACTTTCTGAAATTGATAACTGCACTGTGGTTGTGTAAAAGAACATGCTTATTCTTAGGAAATACATACTGAAGTATTTACTCCTGAATGTCTCAGAAAAACAATAATATGAGTACCTGTATGGAAAAAGAGCAAATGATAAGGCAAATGGGGCAAAGTGTTAACAAAAGGTAAATCTGGGTAAAGGATATGTGGGTTTTCTTTGTATTAAACTTGCAAATTTTCTACCTGACATTATTTCCAAATTTTAAAAAGTGAGCACACACAAATGCCATTGTTTCATAGTCCTCTGAGTAATCTCAAGTTATAACAGATGGGATGAACAGGAAAATATCCAAGTAGCAAGGTTTCTATCTTTTCCTTTTTCTTTTTTTTGAGTTTGGGACAAAGTTTGGAGTGTTTTCCACAAACTTAAAGAAATGATGAGGCATCTGATTAAAACACTTAAATAAAATAGGCTACATAATGTATTTAGTAGTAATAGTATATTTTCTCAAAAATGTGAAGTTCTTAGACTGTCATCTTTTAAAGAGCCAAGGGTTTCATCCCACACAAGACAGATTACAAAAGCAAAATTGCTTCCCTATAAATAGATATTTTAAAACTAAATTAACAGTTTAAAGCCTATGGTTATTGCATGAAATCTTAAATTTCCTTTGAAAAGTCATATGGCCATATGGAAAGGTGGGAACCCACAGAAGCAAACATCCACTTTTAATTATGAGATGTCAAAGAAAATCCTTGTGAGACATAAAAATGAGGATTATTAGAAGGTAATTTTAAGGGCTGTTAATATCAAAACCTTGGTAAAAAGGTGAAAGTAATTAAAATAGGTATGAGCTCTAGAAACAAAACCTGGATTCAATACCTGTCCCTTCCTCTTACAAGCAGCTAGAGGCATGGGGCACTATTTCCTAAGTCAGAATTTTCTAAATGAGTGTTTCTCAGTGTGATACCCAGCAACCAACATCAGCATCAACTAGGAACTTACTAGAAATGCAAATTCTCAGGTGCCACCCTAGACCTACTGAAACAGACACTCCATGGATGGGGTCTGGTGATCTGTGTTTAAACACACCCACTAGGTAATTCAGATGCACAGGTAACACTGAGAGCTGCACTTTTAAACTTTCATATAATAATAATAGCAATATCATACATCTTGTTAAGATGATTAAATGAAATATTACATTTGCAAAGATGCTTTTCCAACTGTAATGAAAACATTCAATGTTAATTGTAGATTATTATTATATGACACATTTTTAGGAGAAAAATTCTAAAACTATTAGTATTGTGTGCTTTTATCAAACTGCTTTTCCAAGAAGCTCTAAAGGAGGCTATTTTCTTGAACTTTCTGACATTTAATTCTAGGTCTGGCACACGGAAGACACTAACAAAAGCTTTATTGTTGCTTCCTGAAATAATTGCCACAGAGGAAGTTCATTGACAGGTATTTTCTCCCCTGTTTTTGAGATGGTCAAATTAAGACTCTTAAATTTCACCAAACCAACAAGCTATTAGTTTTGAAAGACAGTCTAGTTTACATGGTTAAGAATAGAGACTCTGGAGTTACTCTATCAGGGTACCACTCATGAGCTTGAGCAAAATTAGTTACCCAGTTTGGATCTCATACCTTTACCCATACATACAACAGGGGTGATAATAATAGTATCCACCTCAGTGGGATGTGTATAGCATTACTTAATACATCCAAGGAACTTAGAAATGGTCCCAGCACATGAAAAGCTCTCAATATCTCTTCTGTACTCTAAAAGATACATTTAAATATTAGGATGATCATGCCCCTAGAATTGCTTAAAAGAGTGAATTTGGATCTTATTTTCCAATAAATTAAAAAAGTTTTTTTTATTAGAGAAGTTGTAGGTTTACAGAAAAAAGCATGCATAAAATACAGAGTTCCCCTTATTATTAACATCATGCATTAGTGTGGTACATTTGTTACAATTAATGAAAGAATATTTTTATAATTATACTATAAATCATAGTCCATGATTTATATTAGGATTCACTGTTTGAGTTATATAGTCCTATGTTTTTTTTTGTTTTGTTTTTTAACAAATCAATTTTATTGATACATATTAATAAAGCATAAATACATCCAAAGTGCACAATCAGTGGTATCTGGTATAATCACATAGTTGTGCCTTCATCACTACAATCATTATTAGAACATTTTCATTATTCCAGTAATAATAATAATACTAAAAAAACAAAAATCAATCAAACAAACTCATCACCCCTCAGCCTCTCAGTACTTGCCCTGCCATTCATAGCTGTATTCTGTTTCCATCTCTCTACTTTATTTGCATTTATATTTTGTAAAAACCATCTTACATATACAATATCACCCATATTCATATTTTACATGAGGTTTCACTATTTTTAAAAAATTTTTGCTCTATAACATATATGCAACCTAAATTTCACCCTTTTAACCACATTCAAATAAATATTCAGTGCTGATAATTATGTTATCAATGTTCTGCTACTTGTACCACCATCCATTACCAAAACTTTCCATCAACCGAAATAGAAGCTCTACAATTTAAGCATTAATTCCCTAAACCTAATCCCACACTGGCCCATGGTAAACTATATTTTAGTTTCTGACCCTATGAGTTTGCTTATTCTAATTATTTCATATCAGTGAGATGGTACAATATTTGTTCTTTGGTATTTGGCTTATTTCACTCACCATGATGTCTTCAAGGTTCATACATGCTGTTGCATGTATCAGAAATTCATTTGTTTTTATGGCTGAATAATTCCATTGTATGTATATACCACATTTTATTTATCCATTCATCAGTTGATGGACACTTGTGTTGCTTCCATCTTTTGGCAATTGTGAATAAGGACACTATGAACATGGTGTGAAAATATCTGTTTGAGTCCCTGCTTTCAATTCTTTTGGACATATACCTATAAGTGGGATTGCCAGGTCATATGGTAATTTTATACTTACCCTTCTGAGGAACTGCCAAACTGGTTTC
>JAQZBX010095081.1:0-11954 GCA_029593785.1 Cabassous unicinctus
GAAGCCAAGAAGCCTGAACCCTGGGCAAATGTCGGCAGCTGTCTTGCTCCAACACGTGACAATGGACTTTGGTGAGGGAAGAAACTTATGCTTTATGGCCTGGTAACTGTGGACTTCTACCCCAAATAAATACCCTTTATAAAAACCAACCCATTTTTGGTATTTCACATTAGCACCCCTTTGGCTGACTAATACACCACCCCACTACCAACACCTTGCACTGGTGTGGGACATTTGTTACAATTGATGGTGGCACTTTTTTTATAATTGTATTAATTTTTTAAACAGTGGTTACCTTTGTTAAAATTGATGAAAAGTTGCTACAATTGATTAAAATTTATTAAAATAGTACTATTAACTATCATCCATAGATTACATTAGGTGTATTTTTCCATATACTACCCTATTAATAACACTTTGTATTAGTGTCATACATTTGTTGTAATTCATGAAAGAGCAATCTTTTACTTGTGCTATTAGCTATAGTCCTTCGTCTACAATAGGGGTCACTGTGTTTTACAGTCCTCTGTTTTGTCTTTTAATCTTTATGTAATAACAAATACAACCTAAAGTTTTCCCTTTTAGCCATATTCACCTATATAATTCAGGGCTGTTAATTATACTCACAATATTGTGTGACTAGCTTCAATATCCATTTCCAAACCTTTCAATCACCCCAGATAGAAATTCTGTACAAATGAAGCATCGAGTCCCCATTCTCTAACCCCAATCAATCCCCTGATAACCTATATTCAATCTTGAATAACTCTATGAATTTCCTTATTATAATTAGTTCATATCATTGAGCTCATACAATATTTGTCCTTTTGTATCTGGCTTATTGGCCTCAGCATAATGTCCTAAATGTTCATCCATGTTGTCTCATGCATTAGGACTTCACTCCTTTTTACAGCTGAACAATATTCCACTGTATGTATATACCACATTTTGTTTATCTGTTTATCCATAGATGGACACTTGAATTGCTTCCATCTTTTGGCAATTGTGAACAATGCCACTATGAACATTGTGGCAAAGATCTCTTCAAGTTCCTGCTTTCAATTCTTCTGAGTATATACCAAGTGGGATTGCCAAGTCATATGGTAATTCTATACTTAGCTTCCTGAGGACCCGCCAACATGTCTTCCACAGTGGCTACACCATTTTACATTGTCTTAAGCAATGAATGAGTATTCCTCTTTCTCCACATCCTCTCTAAAATGTGCAGCTTTCTATTTTTTAAATAGTAGTCATTCCAGTGGGTGTGAAATGATTTCTCTTTGTGGTTTTGATTTGCATTTCTCAACTAGCTAGTGATTTTGTGCATCATTTCATATGGTTTTTAGCCACCTGTATGTCCTCTTTGGAGAAATTTCTTTTCAAGTCTTTTGCCCATTTTTCAATTGGGTTGTTTGTCTTTTTATTGTTGAGTTGTAGGATTTCTTTATATGTTCTTGATATTGAACCCTTTATCAGGTGTGTGGTTTTCAAATATTTTCTCCCACTGTGTAAATTGTCTTTTCACTTCCATGACAAAGTCTTTTGATGCACAAAAGTTTTTAATTTTGAAGATGTTCCATTTATCTATTTTTTCTTTCATTGCTTGTATTCTTGGTGTAAAGTCCAAGAAACCATCAACCAACACAAGATCCTGAAGATGCTTCCCTACATTTTCTTCTAGGAGTTGTATAGTCTTGGTTCTTATATTTAGGTCTTTGCTGTATTTGAGTTAATTTTGGTTCATGGTATGAAATAGGAGTCCTCTTTTATTCTTTTGCGTATGGATATCCAATTGTCCCAGCACCATTTGTTGGAGATACTATTATTTCCCAATTGAGTGGACTGACCAGCCTTATCAAAAATCATTTGGCCATAGATGTGGTCTATTTCTGAACTCTCAGTTCTACTCCATTAGCCAATATGTCTATCCTTGTGTCAATACCGTGCTGTTTTGACCGCTGTAACTTTGTAATATGATATAAAGTCAGGAAGTGTGTGTCCTCCAACATCAGTTTTCTTTTTCAAGATATTTTTTGGCTATTTTGGGGCCCCTTACTCTTACAAATAAACTTGATAATAAATTGGCTTTTCCATTTCTACAAAGAAGACTGTTGGAATTTTGATTGGGATTGTGTTGTATCTGTTAATCATTTTTGGTTGAATTGACATCTTAATGATACTTAGTCTTCCTATTCATGAACACAGAAAGTCCTTCCATTTATTTAGCTCTTCTCAGATTTCTTTTAGCAATGTTTTATAGTTTTCTGTGTACAAGTCCTTTACATCTTTGGTTAAATTTATTACTTAGATGTTTAATTCTTTTAGTTGTTATTGTAAACAGATTTTCCCCCTTGATTTTCTCCTTGGATTGCTTATTACTATTGTGTAAAAACACTACTGATATTTTCATGTTGATCTTGTACTCTACCACTTTGCTAAATTCATTATGAGCTCTAGTAACTTTGTTGTTGATTTTTTGGAACTTTTTGCATATAGGATAATGTGATATGCAAATTGTGAAAGTTTAACTTCTTCCTTTCCAGTTTGAATGGCTTTTATTTCTTTTTCTTGCCTAACTTCTCTGGTTAGAACTTCCAGTGCAATGTTGAATAATAATGGTGACAGTGGGCATCCTTGTCTTGTTCCAGATTTTACAGGGAAACCTTTCAGACTTTCATCATTGAGTGTGATGTTAGCTGTGGGTTTTTCATACATCCCAGTTGAGCTTGGCAATAACTAAATTGAAATGACATTAGTCTGTATTATTGTGAGGTTTTCCTTCCAACATTGCTTAACGAAATCTGCCAATGAATGAATAAGTGAAATTTTAGATAACCATGGTGAACTATTGGTTAAGTATATCTGGAAGAACAGGTTACAGAGGTAGTTGAAGTTGCTGGCAAAAAAAAGTTTTGATGTAGTAAACTATAGGATCTGGGCTGGACATGGAAGTATGCTGGGGGATAAATCTCCATGATGGCATTTTTGCATGACTTCTGAGCAAAGGGTATTTATGGCTTTGTTCAAGGATGTTTGCCTAATAAACAGCTTTGGAAAGATATAGACAAGGACTTCCTCCAAGGAGATTGAGAGCTTTCTCTCTCTACAGTCATTCCAAGGTAATAAATCTAGGAACACGTCCTTCTCTCACTAGAAGCAATCTGGAAAACAAGACATTGTCTCTCTGGAGGGGTCAAGGGTGGGGCCCTTGGAAGAGCAGGATCGCCTATACTTGGATTTTCTCAGCTGTGACGCATCCTATGTGTGTTCAGTGTCCACCTGGGCCCGCCTCCTCATTGCTTCCATGGGACTTCGGGGGCAAGAGGCACAGGAGTGAGTGTGAAACCCATGCAGACTGCTGAGACATAAGTAATAAATTGTCTAAATCCATTGGGACTCATGTGTCCTTATTGCTAGAATTTATGGAAGTGAGCTGTGCCAACCTAGTAGCCACAGCAGTTGCTTCTGCTTAAAGGAGGTTCGACCATTTGACCAAGTTGAGCCACCACTTGATGCAGTGGGCTTGAAAAAGAAAAGGGGACCTGGATCAGTTTGAAGATCAAGGTAGGATATAATCAGTGTCTGAAAAGTATTACCAAAAAATGAATTCTTTGGCATAGGAAGGGCTTATGGAGGAGGTGATATTTGGATTCAGTCTTAAACGATATGTAGATGCTCACTGATTAAAAATGCTGGGTGCAGTTCAGGGTTTGCAAATGAGTAGAAGAGCCAGAAGTCGAAGCTAGAGGCTGAGACCAGCCCTGTGTGGCAGCGTTTGGGGCATGTTCGGAAGGCTGGGTAGCCCAGTTTGATTGTCTGGGGGTGCAGTGAAATGATGCTAGAGGTGGCTTCAGCAATATCAGCATCCAAGTAGAAGACGAGGTTGAAAGAAGATTAGCCCTAGGTTAAAAACATTAAATTAAACTTAATGTAAACGACAGTGGAACAAAAACTAAGAGCCTGTTGGAGGGAAGGTACAGAATATAGCATGTATTTTTGTGAAATATCTGGGTGCATTCTAAGTGTTTTTTGAGACCCACTAATAACCTAAGTTTCTAGATTTCTACCTTCCAAACTAGGAAGTTACAAGGATTTCTTGTAAAGACTGATCTGAATAGTGGAGCACTGCAGCTGAGCTGGACCTCATGAAGAACAACAAACCCTGGGAAGAAGCAGCCACAGTACTTAAAAGGTGGAATCTTTATAGGGACAGAAACACAACCCTGGAGGACAAAATTACAAAGAAGCTTGGAAGCCAAAGAACTTTGAGTGATTTTTAAGAGTTGCTTTAATAAGGGAAAAAGTTTTCAATGCTACTTTTTGGTTTAGTAGTGTTCCATAGAGTTTTTTCTTTTCTTTTCTTTTCTTTTCTTTATCTATCTATCTATCTATCTATCTATCTATCTATCTATCTATCTATCTATCTATCTATAACAAGAATATAGGTTCTCCCTTCTAAATTTTAGTGTTTTGTCTACTTTTCCTAATCAGAAAAGTCAACTAGTTGCTTTGAGAATTTTCTTACGGTTATATGAATATTACATATAACATGTTAGAAATATTTTAATTTTAAACTAGGGGTGTATATTTTCTTGAAAGATACTTTTCTTTTTTATTTTGTGTTTATTACATTTTCTGTGGAATAAGCCTTTCCTTCATTTTATTCATCTGAAATGTCATTAACAGAGAAAACTAAAAAGACAAGTGAAGATGCTTGGGGAAACAAACTGCCCTCACTTTTCCTCTGGATAAATTATACACCAAGGCTACTCTCCCAATTACATTATGTCTTGGGAGATTACCACTCATTCTCTAAATAAAAGTGCTTTTGAATATTAATATGTTAGCCTTATAAAAGGTGATTCATTTTCAATCTCTGGGCTAAGTAGGAAGTGTAAAAGGCCAATCTGGGTGTGAAAAATAGTGTTAGATAATCCAGGTCGAGAGACTTCTTTCTCAATGGTAAATACAAATACAGGCATACCTACATATACACATACATATATAAACTATATGTATAATTTACATATAAATGCATATTATATAAACTACATATAAAAATTTGCATAGCTCCATCTTTTTAAATATTTTATTTGGTCATTTTATAGTTGAGTCATTGAATTTATTTCCTATAGGGTTCCTCTATTAGTTTTTGGCTCACAATACCTCCATTAATATTAATACTTCTGAGTGGGGAGGAGATTCAGAGGGAGAGTCTTGTGAGTTTTTGTCATTCTTGGGTTGGATGGAGAAGATGTGATATTTCTAATATTGTAAATTTCTAAAAGTTTTAGCCTCTGAATTCCTCCAAAGGATATCCACTTTTGTGGACATTTCATTAAATAAACATGCATATTTTTAAATTCAGTGACTAAGATCTAAATATAGTAATACATATATTTGAATGTATAAATCTGTGTGCATTTAATCTAAACACAAATTATAAACAAGGCCCTTAACTCTTCAATTCAAAAACTTCTCTCCAGCTTCTTCTGAAATTTTAATGAAGCTGTTCAACCACCCAAAACTACTTTTATTTTAATGTAATTTCTGGAAGTATTTAAAAATTTCAGCAATATAAATCATAGTCTTCATTTAGCCTGGCACTGCTGGCTCTGGAATATGGAACACAGTATTAGTTTCTGTGAGAATAAATTGGCTTCACTATGAAATAAGGCTTCTTTGGTATCAGCCCTGCAGAAATATATATGTTTCAGTTAAAATGTATGACCATGCTTATACTAAAACATACAGACATTGTAAAATTGTATATTGGTTTCAGTAACGATGTATTCTTTCCAATGAATTCACGTGGCTTTCAGCAAGAATGTATTGATTTCATTAAAATGTGCTCCTTGCCATAAACAAAAATTCAGTTAAAATGCATTGGTTTCTGTTAAAGTTCATTGACTGAAGTGAAGAACATTACACTGTGTTATAGGGTAGCCTTAGGGTTTGGTAATTATTGGATAGAGAAGTATACATAAGTAATAATAAAGGCTGGGGAAAACAAAGATATTATAAACCATATAAAGATGTAAATATTCAGCATGCATGACGAGACTGAATTTTCTCACGGGCACTAAGAGTTGGCTCAGGTAATTTTTGCAAAGCCACTTTATCCTCAGTGTATTCTCAATTGATAGGAACTCAACTTATCACACAGAAACGCGGGCTGTGATTCTACCTCCGTTTAAATCCCTCTCCAGGAGGGCACTAGGTCCATTAGGATGCTATATTTCAGGTCACATATGTTTGAAAATTTTCACTTAAGAAATAGAGAACGGCACTTCAAAGAGTTAATGCATTTTTCCCGCCTTCCTCCTTCCCTCCCCCACCAAAAGGGCCTAAAATATTCCCAGAGGGTAGACTACACTGGAAAAATCACTTAATTTTGTTCAACCCAACTACATAAGCTTCATGCTTGTTGAGAAAAAGAAAGAGAGGAAAGGTAAGGATAGTTGACCATAACTCTTCACATTTTGCTTTCTAAGCAAACCTACAATTCCATTTGGCAAATTATCTTTAAACATTATAATTAGAAAACCATCTACTTTGAATCAAGCAGAATGTAGGTAGATGCATTTTATTTGAAGACATATTTTTGTCTTTATCATTGTTTTATATAATCTGGATAATACAAGAACAGAGTAGAAAAAGCTAAAACATGCCACGTGTATTAGTCAGCCAAGGGATGCTGATGCAAAGAACCAGAACTCTGTTGGCTTTTATAAAGGATATTTACTCGGGATAGAAGCTTGCAGTTACCAGGCCCTAAAGAGTCCAACTCAAGTACCATAAGAGGTACTTTCTTATCCCAAAGCTGTTGCTACATATTGATGCAAGAGGGTGGCGATATCTGTGAGGGTTCAGCCTTCCTCCCTCTTAAGGCTCTGTGGTTCCAGCTTCTTCCAATCTCAGCTGTAGGTTGGCATAAGGATCGTCACTCTCCCCGGGGCTCATTTCTTTCGGAGCTCAGCTGGTCTGGTCTCTCCACAAGGTCAGCTATAGACTATCAGGCTCATCTCTCTTCCCAAGGCCGTGTCTATGGAGCACTCTCTCTTCCTGTGTATCTGCTTCTGCATTCCCCTTCTCCATGTATTTACTTCCTTGTCTTTGATTGAACATCCATTTTTATAGCCCACAACTGTAGGCTAGCTATAGGTGGGGACTCAAACCAGGTTGCCCTAATGTTGTGGTCAAATAAAAGCCCTAATCTTGATTTAATAAAGTAAAAGTGAAACCTCTGAGTCTAATACAATCTAATATGCCCACAGTAACAGACCATTTTACAAATACAATCCAATATCTATTTTTGGAATTTATAAACAATACTAAACTGCCACACCACATGACCCTGCAATACCACTACTGGATATATACCCAGAAGAACTGAGATCAGTGACATGAGTAGACATCTGCACACATATGTTCATAGCGGCACTATTCACAATTGCCAAAAGCTGGAAACAACCTAGGTGTCCATCAACCTATGAATGGATAAACAAATTGTGGTATATTCACACAGTGGAATATTATGCAGCTATAAGAAAAAATGAAGTCATAAAGCATATGACAATGTGGATGAACCTGGAGGATATTATGTTGACTGAAGCAAGCTAGACACAAAAGGACAAATATTGTATGACTGTGTTACTATGAACTTAATATAATGTGCAACATCTTGTATGATTCCATTTATATGAAAGGTAGATATAAATCAATTTATAAAGATGAAATTTGATTAGTGTTATGTAAGGTTAGGGAAGGCATGTTAAGGGGTGTAGAATTTTTCTTTTTGGAGTAATGAAGTAGTTCTAAAATGTTTTGTGCTGATGAATGAACAGCATTGTGATTACACTAAAAGCCATTGATTACACTTTAGATAGTCTATATTGTATGTGAATATACCTCAATAAAACTGCTTAATACATAATAAATTATTGTGCAAGAACAGTCAGAAATAGCTATGTACAACAGGGGAAACAATGAGAGATTGAGAGGTGAAGATTTTTCTTGCTTGTCTTTTTGTTTATTATTATTATTATTGAAATAATGAAAATGCTCTAATAATGATTGAAGTGATGAATGCACAACTATGTGATTTTACCAAATACCATTGATTATACACTTTGGATGAATTGTATGCTTTACTAATATGTATCAATAAAATTGATTTGTTATTAAAAAAAAACATTAAAATAGAAGCACAAATAAAACTAATTTAATTTACCCAATATCCTATCATTCACGGGAAAAAAAATCACTGTTTATGTTTTGATTCTAGTTTTTAACAGTTTTATGCTTGCTAGCTATCTATATATTTATGTTATTTTTTTTTAACAAATTGGAAATAATATGGACTCTTTCTAAACTGTTTTTTTAATGTATAAAGACAAATGCATAAAACATGAGCACACAGCTAAACTAATTATTATAAAGCTAATGCCCATATATTCACCATCCAGGCCAGGAAGTATAATGTCGAGAGTGTGCTAAAGCCCTTGCATCCATTCCAAATCCCACCCTTGCCCCAAAGTTAACCATTATCTTGACTTGCATGGTAATCACTGCCTTGCTTTTCTTTAGACCTTTTCTTTATGCCTTCACCACCTAAGTATGCATTACCAAACACTATCAAGTTGGATCTAGTTTTGAAATATATTTAAATGGAAACAAAGCAAAGATTATTTTTGTCTAGTTCCTTTTGCTCAATGTTATATTGTGAGATAATTTGCATTGTTGCTTATAGCTGTAATGTGTTCATTTTAATTACTGTGAAGGATTCCATGAATGTCTATACCACCATTTCTTTGTCTGCACACTACTGATGAGCACTTGGGCTGTTTCTGCTTTGGGCTATTACAGATAATGCTGCTATGAACATTCTTGCACATATCTCCTGGAATATGTGTGCACAGATTTCTTTGGGGCTAAATACCTAGGTGTGGAATTGTAGGGTCATAAAGTTTGTGTACCTTCAGTTTTATTAGGTAATGCCAAGCAGTTTTTCAAAGTGGTTGCACCAATTCACATTTCCAACCTCAGTGTGTGAGATTTCCAATTACTCTAAAGCCTCACCAACACTTGGTATCATCATTCTATCTAATTTTAGCCATTGGGTGTGATCTTAATTTGCACTTTCCTGATTAATAAGGTTTAACAGCTTTTGAGAATATGTTTTTGGGCATTTGAATATCCTTTTCTGTTAAAACCCATCTGTATTAGTCAGGGTTCTCTAGGGAAACAGAATCAACAAGAAATATCTGTAAATAGTATGAGATTTTATAAAATTCTCTCATGTGACTGTGACGATGAACAAGTCCAGGTTCTGCAGGTAGGCTACAAACCAAGGGCTCCTATGAAGGTCTGATGAAAGTCCTTGATGAGCTCCCAGGAGACATTGGCTGTCCAAAGATTAGCTGGAAAATTCTCTCTGAATGCTGAAATCATGTCCTCTTTTAAGACATTCAACTGATTGGATAAAACATGACTCATTGCTGATGGCAATCTCCCTGGTTGATTGTAGGTGTAACCAGCCATCTATGCAGTAAACCCACTGATGGCTAAAGTCCATAAATGTCCTTGTATTACAATTAGCCCAGTGCTTGGTTTTCCAAACAACTGGGCACAATTACCTGGCCGAGTTGACACATTAGCCGAACAATCACACCATCTAATTCAATTCCAAGGCTCCATCACAGAGCAATTTAATTAGATTTCCTGAGAGTAAGTCTCAGGAAAAGGTATTTTTAAATGGTTCTTCAGGTGACTCTAACATTTAATGGGGTTTGAGAAGTACTGTGCTGGTATCCAGGAATACTTAATTAAATCCCTACTTATCAAGAGTAGGAGAAAATCACTTTACCTCTCTGAGCATATATGACTTTATATACAAACTAAAAGAATCACACTACAGGAATGTTAAAGGAAGTCTTTCAGGCAGGTGGTAAATGATAGCAGATGGAAATTTGGATTTATACAAAGGAGTGAAGAATACTGGCAAGCATAAGTATATGAATAAATATGTAGGATTTTTCCTTATTAAGGAAAGATCCTTAAAAGAGAATTGATTTTTTAAACAAAAAAACATTGTAGTATGGAGGTTATAAGATAGGTAAAATTAAAATATATGAAAACAATAGCACAAAAATTGGGAGGGAAAAAGAAACAAACTATTTTAAGTTTATTTTACTTGCATGTATAATGTAATAAGGTAAAGATATGCACTATAAATTTTAAGGCAACCTCTAAACTAACCAAACAGAATTAGAGCTAATAAGTCAACATAACTGATGAAATGGAATAAAAAACACATTCAATTAATTTAAAAGAAGGTAGAACAAGAGGAAAAAAGGGAAAGAGGAAAGATTAGGTCAAATGGAAAGCAAATAGCAAGATGATAGATTTACACTTAACTGTACAAATAATAGCATTGTGTGCAAATGTCTAACTATTCCAATTGAAAGGTAGAGGATGTCAGGTTAGATTAAAAATAGCAACAAAACATACACGCAACCCAATTACTTGGTGTCTAAAAGTAATCCACTTTACATAGAAGAACACAAATAGGTTAAAAGTAAAAGGATGGAAAAAGACACACCATGTTAACACTAATCAAAAGAAAGCTAGAATGGCTATACAATATTAGCGAAAGTAGACATAAGTAGAAAGACTATTATCAGGGATAAAGAAGGTCATTTATAGTGATACAGGGGTCAATTCATGAAACATACACAACAGTCCCAAAGGTTATGCACCTAATAACAGACTGTCAAAATAGCTGAAGCAAAAATGTGTATAAGAGAAATAGACAAAGCCACAATTATAGTCTGAGATTTCAATACCCTCTCTCAAAAATTGATAGAGCAAATAGAAGGAAAATCATTAAGGACAGAATGATTGAACCCAATATTAATCAGCAAGACCTAATTGTTAGTTATTGAATATTATCCCCAACAACTGCAGAATGCACATTCTATACAAATGCACATAGAACGTTAAACAAAGATAGACCATATTCTGGGCTGTAAAACAAGTCCCAATAGATTTACAAGTTTTTAAGACATAAAATTATTTTCCCTGGTTCGTATAGAATTAAATCAGAAATCAGTAGCCGAAGGAGCTCTGAAAGCCCATACATATCTGGCAACTAAATAGCACATGTCTGAACAACTTAGGGATCAAAGAAGAAATTAAAGGGGGGAATAGGTAGTATTTTGAATTCAATGAAAATGAAAACATGATATTTCTGAATTTGTGAGATGCCACAAAATTAATATTTAGGGAGAATTTTAAAGCATCAATTGCCTATATTAGAAAAGAATACAGTTCTCCTATCAATGATCTCAGCTTCCACCTAAAAAAACTAGAAAAAGAGGAGCAAATTAAGGAAAGAAAGGAAATGAAATAGATCAAAACAGAGCAATGAACAAGAAAACAGTAAAAGAATAGAGAAAATCAATGAAGCAACAGTATATTTATTTGAGAAAATAAGTAAAATGACAAACCTCCAGCCAGACTGATCAAGATGAAACAAAAGAAAACACAAATTACCAATATTAAGAATGAGAATGATGATCTCATTACAGATTTCATAGATATTAAAAGATGGTCGAGAATATTATGAATAATTTTATGTAAATAGATTTGACAAGTTAGATGAAATGGACAAATTCCTTAAAAGATACAATTTACCAAAGCTCACCCAAGAAGAAATAGGTAACTTGGAAAGCCCTATATTTGTTAAAGAAAATGAATTTGTAGTTACAAACCTTCCTAGAAAGGAAACTACAGGCCCAGACGTCTTCTTTGGAGGAATTTCACCAAATATTTAAGGAAGAAGTAAAACCAATTATATATAAATTCTCCAGGAAATTGAAAATGAGGAAATATTTGCTACCTCATTGTATGAAGCCAGCTCTACCCTGATGTCAAAATCTGATAAAGACATT
>JAQZBX010095082.1:0-11953 GCA_029593785.1 Cabassous unicinctus
GAATCTCTGTGGTTCAGTCCACACCGTCGATCTGTCCAGATAGATGTCCCAAGCTTCTTACTCCACACACCCACAGCACAGACACCCGTGCCGCACCCTGTCCACTCTCTGCCATGATCTGGGAGCTGCCATAATTATTAATTTTAATACACATTCCTCAATGACCCTTAATCCATTATTTTTATATCAAAATTTTTAATGTTTCAATGGACTTTCAGATTCAGATAATTGCAAAAAATGCTTTATTTTAAATGGTGTTAATATATTATTTTACCATCTTTATATCATATCTAGTTAGAGCTCACCACAATTTAAAAATAAATACATTATATATCCATCAAGATGATCACAGAAACTGGACCTATGAAATTCCAGTAAAAGCCTCATTTTAGTATGAGACAGCACCTGAAAAAAAAGAATCAAAAAGTACATACTGAGTGTTCTGCATTGTCCTGGATAAACGTAAGATGCCTAAGTTATAACAAATGTGTATAATATATTCCCATAAAATAATTCATACTTAAGAGACCCATTTAAAGTTAAACTAATTTTGTCACCAATGATGATGAAGGACAGCATTGTGTTGCATGACGCTTGCTATGCAGTAGTACACTGGTCGTTACTAAGGTCAGCAAAATAGTGTGAAAATAATTGAACAACATGGATGAGCCTTGAAGACATCATGTTGAGTGATATCAACCATATGCAAAAGGACAAATACAGCATTTGGAAAAATTAGTAAATGCAAATTCATAGAGACAGAATACAGAATATAGGATATCAGAGGATGGGGTGAGGATAGGCAATGGGAGATTAAGGCTTAACCTGCACAGGGTTCTTTTTGTAATGGTGGAAATATTTTAGTAATGGATGGTGGTGATGGTACCATAACACTGTGAATGTAATTAACAACACTGAAATATATATCTGAATATGATTAAAAGGGGAGATATTAGGTTGTATACATGATAACAGAATAAACATTTTTTAAAACCCATGAGCTACATTACACAAGCAGTGAACCTTAGGTTAATCCGTGAACTTTAATATTACACTTAAAAAAATGTGCTATGACCAATTGTGTGGGTAATGCATGGAATACTGTATTTTATGCATGATTGTTCTGTAAGCCCACAACATCTTCAATAAAGAAAAAAATTCAAAAACTTTTGAAATAAATGGGTTGCGGCCAGGTTATGAAAGGCCTGAAAAGATGAATATAGGTCATTTGATGTGATGTGAATTTGATCTACTTCAATAGTTTTTCTAAAATTTGAACAGGGTAGTGATGTTATAAGAAAATTCTTGATGCATCATGGATATGGATTAGAACTGGAGTGATGGGGAAGGCAGAGACCAGCTAAGGACTCTAATATGGAGATAAACACTCCCAAGCATTATGAGAGGATCTGAAAGGAATAGAATCTCTGTTGATCTATTTATTGGAAATAGTAATCCATGGATTTTTGCTATTCAGTAAGAATCTCAGACAGGGTTAGTATATTTACTGGAATTATAGGTACTTGTCTTTTCTAAAGGGATTCAAATGACATTTTATATTTAACAGTACACTTGGGATTAAAATTATTTAAAAAATACTTGTCTATTAGAGAACATGATTTTCAGTTTTAAAATATTTTAAAATGATCATTCATTCTGTATTTTGTGGCAAACATTGTGGGAGGATTAGGACTTGTGATATGACATCTTTCATGATAGTAGAGAAGTTGCCTTCTGACACTGTAACTAACCTAGAAAAATTATTTAATTTCTGGTATATGGAGACAGGGGCTTTTTTTCTCTGCATTTAAAATAATTATATTTTCTTCCAATTTCATATTTTGTAACAACTATAATTGGATAAGGGATGAAATAAATGATGTCTAGTACCCTTCCCGCCCTAGAAAAAAGGATTCTACCTCTAAGACCATATGACCATATAAAATTGAGTGGTAATGCAGAGAACTAAACTTATTTATGGGTTTTGTTTTCCTTTTCTTAGGGGGTACTGGGGATTGAACCCAAGATTTCATATGTACAAAACAGGCACTCACCCTCTGAGCTCCAACTGCTCCAACTTGTGTACTATTTTACTACCAAATAACTTTATTTCACTGCTCTTACAATAATGAAAAAAATAGAAGTTCAAAAATATGGGTAAATTGATTTATCTTGTGAAACCAATTATTTGCAGTAGCAGCAACATCAAGTGCAAAGAGCACATATTCTTGAAGCAGACATATCTGATACCTACTCATCCCATGAACTTGCAAACTCTGAAGCTCAGTGTCCTCACTGAGGACTGTTTATCCAGTGCTTAGCATAGAGCTTGTACTTATAAACAGCAAATGAGAACTGTTGTCACCACCACTATTATTATTATGGTTGATAATGTCAATATTAATCATGATAATAATAATGACTGCCCTAACATATAGCTTCCTGTTGTTCCTTCCCTTGGTTTCATGTGTAGACAGGTGTATGTACTTTTCCCCATAACAAGTTCAGCATCACACTTACTATATAAGTATATCATATCCACGGGGGTTGAATCCTGTACAGAGAGCCACAATCACAGCTGGGATCCTGTAATTGAAAGGGTATGTGAACCTTGCTTGAATCTGCTTATGCTGATGTAGTTAGCCACCTTGAGGTTCTTGACAGTGAGGAAGATATAGAGGTCTTCAAGGAGCATCTAGTTGAAGGAGTCCAAGTATAGATAATGCAAGGCCCTTGCAAAGATAGCGCACAAGACCTGGAGGGTGGAGAAGAATTACTTGAGCATTGGTCACAAAGAGCACAATATCTGCTATTCACCAGGGATATCTCAGGTTGTTTGGTGGGGGAAGTGGTTTAGATTTCTTTGGACATCCTTATCTAGATTTGTTGATGTGTGAATCTCAGAGGTCATTTTATCAATCAAACAATTTAGTAGAGTCACATTTTTAAGCAAAATTCAATTTTATTTCCATAAATATAAGTGTAACTTTTTCTTCAAGATATTTTAATACAGCAATTAAGCTATATTGCAATGGTCTCCTATAAATCACAAAAGGATTTAGGGAGACTTCCAGGAAGATGGACGAGTAGAAAGACACAGGACTCTCTTCTATTCCAGAAAAATAGCTAGAGGAAGGCTAAAGTGGCCTGGACAAAGATCATCTGGGTTCAGGACACTAGGCTCAACCTGGATACCACCCAGAAGAGAGAGGGACAAAGGAGGGGAATCACAATGGCAAAAGTGTCTAACCAAAAATCAAACAGCAGCAGTAAGACACAGCCTCCAACTACTAAATCTCTATGAAAAAGTAAGATATTGAGCATCTGAAAAAACTATCACCCTAATTAGATGCCTAGATACCAGCAAAAATGATAGGCAATCATAAGAAAATGGAAGACACGTCCTAAGAAAAGGAATATATCTAGACCCCAGAAGAGATGCAGGATTTGAGAGAACTAATAAATAAGATGCACACAAATTTCCAAAATCAAACTAATGAGTTGAAAGACAATATTGCTAAAGAGCTAATAACATCAAGAAGACCCTGAGTGAGCACAAAGAAGAATTTGAAATCCTGAGTAGAAAAGTAACAGAGCTCAAGGGAATAAAAGACACAATAGGTGAGATTAAAAAAACACACATTAAAGGCATACAACATCAGACTCGAAGTGACAGAGGAAAGAATAAGTGATGCTAAAGACAGAACAGCTAAAATTGAAGATAGGAAATAACAGAGAGGGAAAAGAATGAAAAAATTGAGCAGTGGATAGGGAGTTGTATGGCAAAATGAAATGAAACAACATACAAGTCCAGAAGGAGAAAAGAAGGGAAAAGTGGCAGAAAGAGTATTTGAGGAATTAGCTGAAAATTCCCCAACTCTCACAAAAGAAATGAACTTATAAGTCCAAGAAGTGCATTGTATCCAATCATAATAAATCCAAATACACGTACTCCAAGACACATATTACTACGAATGTCAAATGTCAAAGATAAAGAGAAAATTCTGTGAGTAATATGGGAGAAGCAAATCATCACATACAAGGGACACCCTGTAAAACTTAGCATGGATTTCTTATCAGAAACAATGGAAGCAAGAAGACAGTGCTATGATACAATTAGGACACTGAAAGAGAAAAACTGTGAGCTGAGAATTCCATATCCAGCAAAACTGTCCTTCAAATATGAAGGTGAATATAAAATATTCAAAAACAAACAGAAACTAAGAGACTTCATAAAATAGAATCCACATTTGAAGGAGATATAAAAGGAAGCCTTAGAGCCTGAAAGAAAAAGACAAGAAAGAGAGAGGCTTGGAGGACAGTATAGAACAAAGAATAGCAGAAAGTATAACCAAAAGACAGACAAAGATATGATATTACATATGAAAACCAAAAAATAAAATGATGGAAGTAAATAATGCATTTACAATAATACCATTGAATGTGAATGGATTAAACATCCCAATCAAGAGATATAAAATAACAGAATGGATAAAAAACATGAGCTATCCTTATGCTACTTATAAGAGACTCACATTAGACCCAGGGATTAAAACCAGCTGAAAGTGAAAGGTTGGAAAAAGAAGCTCCACGCAAATAGTAAACAAAAAAAGCAGGGATATATATAATAATATCAGACAAAATAGACTTTAAATGCAAGAAAATTATATTAAAAACAGAAGGGCGTTTTGGATTAACAAAAGGGACAATGCAGCAGGAAGATATTATGATCATAAATATCTATGCAACTAACCAGGATACTGCAAAATAATTGAGGAAAACTCTGGCAAAACTGAAGTGAGAAATAGACATCTCTACAATAATCATTGGGGACTTCAACACGCCACTTTCATCATTAGATTTAACTAAACAGAAGATCAGCAAGGAAACCAAGAAGTTGAACAATATGGCAAATGAGTTAGACTTTACAGACATATACAGAATGTTGCATCCAAACTCAGCAGGATATACATTATTCTCAAGTGCCCATAGATCTTTCTCCAGGATAGACCACAATACAGGTCTTAATAAATATAAAAAGTTTGAGATTATACAAAGCACCTTCTCAGATCATAATGGAATGAAACTGGAAATCAATAATAGACAATAGATGGGGGTGCAAGATGGCATCACTTTAGTAGGGCACTTGCTGACTCACTCTCTGAGGACAGCTGATTGGGGATGGGGTCCTGCCCAAGGGTTCTGTGCTGGGGGTGCATGGAGTGAGATCCTTGGGGATATCAATCTTGAGGGAGCTGGAGGCGAAGTGGATTGCTTGGGAAGGATTCATGAATTTTTCCCCTGCCTGTGGTGGTTGAAACAGATGGCTGAGCTCCACACTCAGGGAAAAAGGCTGATTGGAGCCATGACTCCTGCAGGCAACCCAGTGAGAGGGAGTGTTCTCCGAGACTGGGAAGGTTTTGGCGGAGGGTCGAGAGGAGTTTCCTTTCTGTGGATTTGGCTGCCTGGAAGCCCTTGCAGCTTTGGGGAACAAAGTAGCTGGCTTGAAGCAGCACCAGGCTGAGGGAAGTGGAGAATCTGCTAAGGAAGGTTGATTTACCTAGCTGTCCAGGGATACTCCCCAATTCCCTCCAGCAACACGGTGAGAGGGAGCATTCTCTGAGAGTGGGAAAGTTCTGATGGAGGGTGGAAAGGGGTTTCCTTTCTGTGGATTTGGCAGCCTGGACTCCCTCATAGTTTTGGGGAGCAGATAAGCCAGCTTGAAGCAGCGCCAGGCTGAGGGAAAAGGCAAATCTGTTGAGGAAGCTTGATATACCCATCAGCCCAGTGATACTGAGGCTTGGCTCCAGAGGGGGCAGAGTCAGGCAATTTTATCATTCTGCACTGACAAGCATCAGAGCTTCAGCTACCCTGGGGAGGCCAAGAAGTGGGAAGTGCTTGATTATATATGAAAATCCCAAAGCTAACATCATATTCAATGGTGAAATTCTAAAAGCCTTCCCTCTGAGATCGGGAACAAGACAAGGATGCCCACTATCACCACTCCTATTTAACATTGTCTTAGAAGTACTTGCTCAAGCACTGCAGCAAGAAAAGGATATAAAAGGCATCCAAATTGGAAAAGAAGAAGTAAAAATTTCACTATTTCCAGACGACATGATTCTATATGTAGAAAGTCCTGAGAAATCTACAACAAAGCTTCTAGAACTTATAAAGCAGTTCAGTAATGTTGCAGGGTATAAGAGCAATGCTCAAAAATCAGTAGAAATTCTGTACACCAATAATGAGCAATCTGAGGAGGAAATCAAGAAAAAAATACCATTTTCAATAGAAACTAAAAGAATCAAATACCTAGGAATAAATTTAACTAAACATGTATAGGACTTATATACAGAAAACTACACAACACTATTAAAGGAAATCAAAGAAGATTTAAATAAACAGAAGAATATTCCCTGTTCATGGATAGGAAGATTAAACATCATCAAGATGTCTATCCTACCCAAACTAATCTACAGATTTAATGCAATCCCAATAAAAACCAACACTCTGTTTTTTTAGGAACTGGAAAATCTAACTACAAAATATATTTGGAAAGGTAAGAGGTCCCGAATTGCCAAAGACATATTGAAAAAGAAAATGAAGTTGGAGGTATCACACTACCTGACATTAAAACATACTACAAAGCTACAGTGGTCAAAACTGCATGGTATTGGCACAAGGATAGTCATACTGACCAGTGGAACCGAATTGAGAGTTCTGATATAAATCCTTACATAACAATCATCTGATATGACTAGTCCACCAAGCCCACTCAGTTGGGAGAGAATGTCCTCTTTAACAAGTGATACTTGGAGAACTGGATACCCATATCAAAAAAAAATGAGAGAGGAATACCATCTCACACCTTATACAAAAATCAACTCAAGATGGAACAAAGATCTAAATATAAGAGCCAAAACTGTAAAGACCTTGGAAGATAATGTAGGGAAGCATCTACAGGACCTTGTAATAGGAAATGGTTTCATGAACTTCACACCCAAAGCACGAGCAGCAAAAGAAAAAATAGAAAAATGACATCTCCTCAAAATTAAAAACGTCTGCACCTCAAAGGACGTTATTAAGAAAATATAAAGGCAGCCTACCCAATGGGAGAAAATATTTGGTAACCATTTATCTGATAGGAGCCCAATATCCTGCATATATAAAGAAATCCTATACCCCCAAAATAAACAAACAACCCATTTAAAAAATGAACATGTGACCTGAAAAGACACTTCTCCAAGGAAGAAATACAAATGGCTAAAAAGGACATGAAAAAATGCTCAACATCACTAGCTATTAGGGAAATGCAAATTAAAACTACAATGAGTTACCATCTTAAACCCATCAGAATGGCAGCTATTAAAAAAAACAGCAGACTTTAAGTGTTAGAGAGGATGTGGAGGAATAGGAACCCTCATCCACTGCTGGTGGGATTGTGGAATGGTCCAACCACTGTGGAGGACAGTTTGGCGTTTCCTCAGAAAACCAACAATAGATCTTCCATATGATCCAGTGATTCCACTGCTGGATATATATCCAGAAGATTTGAAAGCAAAGACACGAACAGATATATGCACAACAATGTTCATAGCATTATTGTTCACTATTGCCAAAAGATGGAATCAGCCCCAGTGCCCATCAACAGTTGAATGGATAAACAAAATGTAGTACATACATACAATGGAATATTACACAGCTGTAAGAAGGCATAAAGTGCTAACACATGGAATAACCTATATGAATCTTGAAGACCTCATGTTGAGTGAAGCAAGTCAGGCATTGAAGGATAAACAGTACATGACCTCACTGATTTGAATTGAGGAAAGTGAGCAGTCTCTGAGAACCATTGTCTGAAAGATAAGTTAACAAGAGAGAGAAAGGAAAGAGAAAGTTGTGAGCATCACCCATACAGACATAATCTATGGTAAAGTGATAAAGTATAGTTGCATATTGAAGGATAGGACAGGCGTGTCGTGATATTACTGGGTCTGGTGGTTCAGGGTTGACACTTGGGTAAATTAGGAATGGCAGGTTAGAATACCCGGGATACTGAGGGGAGAGATGGAGATGGACCATGTGAACACGGGATATGTGGGTATAAGGTTGAAAGTGCAGGAGTGGGAATGCTCTTATGGCAATATGACAAGGTAGTGTCACTGGTTTAGGGTGTATGTGGCGGGGGCATTCAGGATGGGGCACATCTGGAGTAGGCTTCTTGGGAATGTGTGTGTTCATTCTGTCATAATGTGTTGTGTCATGGAGTGAAGACCCACATGGTGAGTGGGAAGGCGATGTTACCCCATCTTTGGGAGGACCGATTCACCCAGAAACAGACAGGTGGGTGTCTCTTAGGAGGAAGTGTAGATCTTAATAGGGGCAGACAATTAGCATGTCAAGACCTCTTGTTCCATATAAATATGAATCTTGTCATCCAATGAGTCAAGACAGGAGGGTGTCATGTGCCCCAGGTAGATGGGGTGGAAGGAAAAGAAAAGAGCAAATGGGGTATTTAGTGATCAGGGGAAATGTTTTTCATTACCTTACAGTGATGGACACAGGACATGGTAAATATCATGAAATATTATTAAACTGTACCACCTAAATTGTAAACTATACTGTAAACCATTGACAATGTTTAGTAGCTATATTTCACTATCTGTATAACAGTTATAACAATGCTACCATTCACATGCAAAAAGGTTTTATTTATTTATTTATTTTTTAAGTTTTATTTATTTATTTGTTTATCCCCCCCCTTGCTGCTTGTGCTTGCTGTTTCCATTCGCTGTGTGTTTTCTCTGTGTCTGCTTATCTCCCCCTTGCTGTGAGGTTCTGCTGCATCAGCCCACCGCGCCACACGGGCTGACTTGCCCTCACAAGGAGGCCCTGGGAAGCGAACCCGGGGCCTCACACATGGTAAATGGGGGCTCTATCAATTGAGCCACACCCGCTTCCTGCAAAAAGGTTTTAATATGGGGTGAGGAAAAGGGCAGGAGGTTGGGTATATGAGACTCTCTAGTATTCGGTGTGTGACTTTGCTGTGACCGAAAACTTCTTTGAAAATTAAATAAAAATTTTGGGAGACACTTGGGAGTGGGAGGCGTAAGATGCCATGGTACAGAATGGACACCCAATAATGTAGAGATAAAAGGAAAAATGTTTTAAAATAATATTTTTTATTTTATTTTAATTTTTTTGTTTTTTCCCATTTTTTGAATATCCCAATCCTTTAACTTTATTTTGTTTTTAGTATTTTTTTTTAAGCTTCCATGTATTTTATCTCTTATATTTAAACGTATCATTATTATTTCATTTTCCTATTAATTGTATTTGGCTATTATAGGGGCTTCATCTTCTAGGAAGATTTGGATCACAGATGGGTAACAATGGGGGCAGGAGAGGATCATTGGTGGGGGGTATCTGGGATGGGGGTTTCATGGGAGGAAATTCACCTGAATATACATGAAAGATACATAATATTGTTCAAATGATCAAGGGCATGGTCACACTGGGTGGAGAATCATGCAAAAATTAGAGAATACTGAATTCCCAGCCTGGAGAGCTCTGCCACATTCTCCAAAGGAGCAGCAACAGTCCCCCAAGTGCAGGGGCATTGTGTGGCAAAGGAGAATGGTCCACTAATGGGTTCTTGTTATTGATGACTAGCCTTATGAGTCTTTGCTCTTGTAATAGAAACTTAGTTCTGTTATGGGGAACAGAAAAGATCAAACAGGGGGCATTTAGTGGTCAGGAGAAATGTTTTTCATTACCGTATAGTGATGGGCACAGGATATGGTAAATATCATCAAAAATTATTAAACTGTACTGTCTAAATTGTAAACTATATTGTAAATCATTGACAATGTTTAGTAGCTAAGCTTCACTATCTGAATAACAGTTATAACAATGCTACCATCCACATAAAAAAGGTTTTAATATGGGGTGAAGAAAGGGGAAGGAGGTTAGGTATATGGGAGTCTCTAGTATTCTGTGTGTGACTTTGCTGTGACCTAAAACTTCTTTGAAAATTAAATGAAAATAAGGAGACACTGGGGAGGGAGAGGGGACTGGTGCCAGAGTACAGACTGGACACCCAATAATGCAGTGAACAAAGGAAAAATGTTAAAATTTTTTTTTCTTTTTTCCCATTATCTGATATCCCAATCCTTTAATTTTATTTTATTTCTAGTGTTTTTTTTTTTAAGTTTACATGTATTTTATCTCTTTAAACTAATCTTTATTATTTTATTTTCCTATTAATTGTATTTGGCTATTATATGGGCTTCATCTTCAAGGAAGGTTTGGATCACAGAAGGGTTACAGAGGGGGCAGGAGAGGATCATTGGTGGGGGGGTGTTTGGAATGGGGGTTTCATGGGAGGAGGTTCATGTGAATATACATGGAGGATATACAAAATTGCTCAAATAATCAAGGGGTGGGGCATGGTCACAGTGGGTAGACAATCACTCAATAAATGAGGGAATACTGAATTCCCAGCCTGGAGAACTCTGCCACATTCTCCAAGGGAGCGGCAACAGTCCCCCGAGTGCAGGGTCAGTGTCTGGAAAAGGAGTAGGATCCACTGATGGGTTCTTGTTATTGATGATTAGCCTTATGAGTCTTTGCTCTTGTAATTGAAACTTAGCCTACTGTTATGGGGTGCCTAAGGGTTGCCATCTGAAAGCCTCCTTGTTGCTCAAATGTGGCCTTTCTCTAAGCCAAACTCAGCATATGAATGCATTACCTTCCCCCCAGTGTGGGACATGACTCTCGGGGATGAGCCTCCCTGGCAATGAAGGATTAATACCAAGTGCCAACTGGCAATATGACTGGGAAAAGACCATGAATAAAAGGGGGAAAAGGTAAAGACAAATGAGTTCATGTGACTAAGAGACTTCAAAGAGAGTCGCACAGCTCAGTAGGATCTCATAGAACACCAAAGTGGATATCACCCCACACAGAGGGGCTTCTGAGGGCTCTGGAGACACCCTGGTCCTATATAAGGGGGCATAGCTCCAGAGATTGATGCCTTATCAGTGGGCTATACTTTGGAATTTGTGCCCCTGAGAGTGACAGAGTTGGACTCAAATAAGTCCTCCCTGCACATGGTCCATCAGTCCCTTCTATTCAAATCTATATGTGGTGCTGGATTTGTAGTTGTACTTCCAGAGACTGAAGCCTTTGGCCTGCCCATTTATCAGCTGTGCCTGGAATCTCAGTGGAGTTGCAACTCCTACTCTACAGCTCCATGGACTCACCCAAGTCACCTGGTAAGGAGATGATGATGGACAATGGCCATCCAAGGAAATGGGGAGAGTCTGCAGCTGCAGCAAGGATAATCCCATCCATCATATCCTTGGGATATAAGTCCCCTCTCACTTGGAGGTAGAGTGGACATCACCATGCCAAACTCCTCTGGATTGTGGGAAGAGCTAAGGACTAGAGTCATAGAACTCACTGGTATCCTGTTGTAGACATATTGTGATTCAAGCAATGGAAGAAATTACAACAGTGAGGTGGAGCCAGTGGCCACTGGACTCTTTCAGGGCAGGGAAGGGAAAAGCAATTGTAATACAGGGGCTTTTTCGGGACTTGGGAATTATCCTGAGTGACATTACAATGACAGATATAGGCTATTTTACATCAGCATATATCATGCAGAACTGTGTGGGAGAAAGTGTGTTCTACAATGCAAACTATGTTCCATGCTTAATGGCAAAGCCCCAGGATGTGTATATCCATTGCAGGTGATGTGCCATACTAATGAAAGATGTTTATGTGGGATGTTATGGGAGGTGTGTGAGGTGGGGAACATGGGAATCCTTGTAAGTTTTGTGTAACATTTATGTAATCTTAGCATCTTTTAAAATATAAAAAAAGAAAAAAACTAAAAAGTAAACACAAATGAATAGTAAAGGCATTTCTCAATTAAAAAAAAGTAAAGTGA
>JAQZBX010095083.1:0-11953 GCA_029593785.1 Cabassous unicinctus
TGGAAAAAGACCTTGAATAAAAGGGGGAAAAGGTAAAGACAAATGAGTTCATGTGGTTAGGAGACTTCAAAGAGAGTCAGGAGGTCATCCCAGAGGTAATACTTGCGCACACCTCAGTAGGATCTCATAGAACACCAAAGTGGATATCACCCCAAACAGAGGGGCTCCTGAGGGCTTTGGAAACACCCAGGTCCTCTATAAGGGGGGATAGCTCCAGAGATTGATGCCTTATCAGTGGGCTGTTCTTTGGAATCTGTGCTCCTGAGAGTGACAGAGTTGGACTCAAATAAGTCCTCCCTCCACATGGTCCATGAGTCCCTTCTATTCAAACCTATATGTGATGCTGGAGCTTGTAGGTGTACTTCCAGAGACTGGAGCCTCTGGCCTGCCCATGTGCCAGCTGTGCCTAGAATCTCAGTGGAGCTGCAACTCCTACTCTACAGCACAATGGACTCACCCAAGTCATCTGGTGAGGAGACGATGATGGACAACGGCCATCCCAGGGAATGGGGAGATCCTGCAGCTGCAGGCAGGATAATCCCATCCACCGTATCCATGGGATATAAGCCCCCTCTCACTTGGAGGTGGAGTGGACATCACCATCCCAAACTCCTCAGGATTGGGGGAAGAGCTATCGACTAGAGTGGACTTAATGCTATTCTGTTGTAGACATATTGTGATTCAAGCAATGGAAGAAATTACAACAGTGAAGTGGAGCTAGTGGCCACTGGATGCTTTCGGGGCAGGGAAGGGAAAAGCAGTTGTAATACAGGGGCTTTTTCAGGACTTGGGAATTATCCTGAGTGACATTACAATGACAGATATAGCCCATTTTACATCAGCATATACCATGCAGAACTGTGGGGGAGAGAGTGTGGTCTGCAATGTGAACTATGGTCCATGCTTAGTGGAAAAGCCCCAGGATGTATATATATATATATATACAATGTGTATCCATTGCAGGTGATTTGCCACACTAATGAAAGATGTATATGTGGGAGGTTACGGGAGGTGTTGGAGGTGGGGAACATGGGAATCCCTGTAATTTTTGTGTAACATTTATGTAATCTAAGCATCTTTTAAAATATTTTAAAAATTAAAAAAATATGTAACACTAAAATTATTTGTTTAAAAAATAGGGTTGTTTGGGGAAAAACTACACCTAATGTAATATATGGACTATATTAGTAATATTTCGATGATGCTATTACATAGTTTGTAAAAAATGTTTCAAAGCAATGCAAGGTATTTGTTGTGCAGTGATGTGATGCATGTTTATTTTGTAAGTTCACAGCTTTTAATACAAACTTATTGTTTATGTATGTTCATGTATGAATGATATTCTTCAATTAAATTTAAAAATAAAAAATTAACAAAATGTCAGACATAAATCCAAACATGTCAATAATAACAGTAAATGTAAATGAATTAAACAAAACAATCAAAAGCAGAGATTGTCAGATTGGACTAAAACAAAACAAAACAAGGTCCCACTAAATGCTGTTGACCAAAAACACACTTTAGATTAAAAAATACAGATAGGTTGAAATTAAAAGGATAGAAAAAGAAATATCATGCAAAGAGCAACCATAAGAGAGTTAGAGTGATTATCCTGATATCAGATAAAATATACTTTAAAACAAACAAAAAAAAAAGTTACTTGGGAAAAAGAGGAACATTTTACAATAATAAAAGTGTCAATTTATCAAGGTATTAATTATAAACATATATGCCTCTGAAAATAGTCTCAATATTCATGAAGCAGAACTTGACAGAGTTGAAAGGATAAAAAGAAAATTATACAATAATATTTGGAAACTTCAATACCCCATTGTCAATAATGAATAGAAGAACTAGAAGATCAACCAGGGAATAAAAGAATTGAATAACACTACAAACTAACAACACCTAGCAGATCTCTTAAAGCACTTCACCCAACAACAGCAAAATATATATTTCTCTCAAGTGCACATGGAAACTTCTCCTCAATAGACCATATGCTATGACATAAGTATGCCTCAATAAATTTAAAAGATTGAAATAACACTAAGTATGTTCTATAATGACAATGAAATTAAATTAGAAATCAACAACAGAAGAAATGTGGGAAATTCACAAATATGTGGAAATTAAACAACACATTTCTAAATAATCCATGGGTCAAGGAGGAAATCACAACCGAAATTAGAAAATACTTTGGGATGAATGGAAACATAACACAAGATGCTAAAACTTATAAGATGTAGCTAAAGCAGTACTTAAAGGAAATCCATAGTTATAAGTGTCTGTATTGAAAAAGAAGAAAATCTAAAATGAATAACCTAGCTTTCTTCCTTAGGAAACTAGAAGAAGAGCAAGCTAAACACAAAGGAAACATAAGGAAGATAATGATAAAAATTAGAACAGAAATAAATGAAACAACAGAAAAACAATATAGAAAATATATAAAACTAAAAGTTGGCTCTTGAAATGATTGACATTCTGTATTATATCCAGAATGTTAGAGTACTTAAGTCAATAAGAAAATGTACTTTTAAAATGGGCAAAAGGCTTAAATAAATATTTTTCCAAAGAAGGCAAACAAACAATAAGCACATCATAAGATTTTCAATATTATTAATTAGCAAAACCACAATGAGATACACTTCACATCCACTAGGATGGCTATAATAAAAGACAGACAATAACAAGTGTTGGTGAGGATGTTGAGAAACTGAAGCCCTTATACATTACAGGCCAAAATGTAAATCACTACCACTTTGAAAAACAGTTTTGCAGTTCCTTAAAATGTTAAACAGAGTGACCATAAGACCCAACAATTCCACGTCAAGAAAAATGTAAAGATTGCACACAAAGTCTGCAATCTTTACATAATCACCAAAAAGAGGAAACAACCCAAATGTCCATCAAGTAATGAATGAATAAACAAAATGTACTATAATATAATGAGAGCATTAATCAATCAATAAAAGAAGTACTGTTACACACAAATGGATGAACCATGAAAGTATGCTGTTTGAAATAATCCAGACAAAATAGACCAAATATGTATGATTTCATTTATATGTAATGTCCAGTATAGGGAAGTCTATAGAGACAGAAAGTAGATTGGTGGTTGCCTGTAGCTGGGGGAGGGGGATACAAGGGGATGGAATGGGGTTTGATTGCTATTTAAAATTTATTTTTATTATCTTTTGTTTATTAGAGAAGTTGTGGGTTTACAGAACAGTCATGCATAAAACCCAGGACTCCCATACACCACCCCACCACCAACATTTTTTTGTTTTGTTTTGTTTTTGTTTGTTTTAGTTTTTTTGAGATACTGGGGATTGAACCTGGGACCTCGTATGTGGGAAGCTGGTGCTCCACCACTGAGCTACAACTGACTTCCCCCATCACTAACAATTTACATTGGTATGGAACATTTGTTACAACTGAGGATAGTTCATTTTTATAATTTTACTATTAATTAAAATCCACAGTTTAGCTTAGGGTTCACTGTTTGTGAAGTGCAGTTCCATGGATGTTTTTAAAATTTTCATTATTACCATATATACAATCTAACATTTCCACTTTCAATCATATTCAGATATGTATGTCAGTGCTCTAAATTGTGTTTAAATGTTTTGCTACCATCACACCATCCATTACCAAAACATTTCCATCATTCCAAATAAGAACTGTGTACATTTTAAGCCTTAACTCCCCATTCCTTTTCCCACTCCATCCCATGGTAAACTATATTCTAGATTCTGATTCTACGAGTTTGTTTATACTAATTTTTTCAAATCAGTGATATCATACAACATTTGTCATTTTATGTTTGTCTTATTTTGCTCAACATGATGTCTTCAAGATTCATCCACGTTGTTGCATGTATCAGGGCTTTATTCTTTTCATGGCTGAATAATATTTCATTGTATGTATGCACCATATTTTATTCATCCATTCATTGGTTGATGGATATTTGAGTCACTTCCATCTTTTGGCAAGTGTGAATAATGCTTCCATGAAAATATCTGTTCAAATCCCTGACTTCAGGTCTCTTGGGTATATACCAAGGAGTAGGATGGTGGAGTCATATGATAGCTCTATACTTATCTTTCTGAGGAGCCGCCAAACTGTATTCCACAGCAGCTGCACCATTTTCCATTGCCATCTACGATGAATGAGTGTTCCTATTTCTCTGCATCCTCTCCAACATTGGTTATTTTCTGTTTTTTAATACCAGCCATTCTATGGGTGTGAAATGGTATCTCACTGTGGTTTTGATTTGCAATTGCCTGATGGCTGATGATGTTGAGTATCTATTCATGTGCTTTCTTGACATTTGTATATCTTCTTAGGAGATATGTCTATTCAAGGATTTAGTCCATTTTTTTTCCATTTTTAATTGCATTGTTTGTCTTTTTGTTATTAAATTGAAGGATTTCTTTATATATTTTTTATATTAAACCTTTATCAGATTCGAGGTTTTCAAATATTTTTCCCATTGTGTAGATTGTTATTTTACTTTCATGATAAAGTTCTTTGAGACACAAAAGTGTATAATTTTTATGAGTTCCTATTTATCTATTTTTCTCTTGGGTTGCTTGTGCTTTGGATATAAAGTCTAAGAAATCACTGCCTACCAGAGTCTTGAAGATGCTTCCCTATGCTTTTTCCTAGGTATTTGATAGTTCAACCTCTTATATTAAGGCCTTTAAATCTATTTTGAGTTGAATTTTGTGTATGGATTGAAGTAGGGACTCCCTTCTTCTTTTTTGCAAATGAGATCGAGTTTTCCCAGCACCATATGTTGAAGAAACTGTTCTTTCCCAATAGAGTATCCTTTAACACCTTGTCAAAAATCAGTTGGCCATAAATGTGAGGGTTAATTTCTCAGCTCTCAAATTTATTCCATTGTTCTATATGTCTGTTCTTGTACCAGTACCATGCTGTGTTGATTACTGTGGTTTTGTAATAAATTTGAACATCAGAAAATGTAAGTCCTCCAACTTCATTGTTCATTAAACATTGTACTGGAAGTTCTAGACAGAGCAATTGGTCAAGAAAAAGAAATAAAAGGCATGCAAATTGGAAAGGAAGAAATAAAACTTTCTTTATTTGCAGATGATATGATCCTATATACAGAAAATTCTTAAAATTCCAGAAGTTGTTAGAGCTAATAAATGAATTCAATAAAGTGGCAGGGTACAAGACAGAATTAAGGCTTTTTATATTTTTTCGCCTTTCATCATCATAAGATCTGTTTTATTTTATTTATATTGACAATTTCTTCTGTATATTCCCCCACTGTCATATATATATATATATAACATTGTTAAATTTCCAGGAATTTCATACAATCTTTAAGTGTTCATATGAACATTTTACTCATACAACTTTGATTAACAGAGGATTAAAGAATCCCTTTGAATTTTATAACACTTTCTAAACATTTTCAATTCCACTTATGACATATCAAATGAACTCAACCATCTCATCACTTTACTTTTCATTTTACACCTTTACCATGATTACATTAACAGGTATTTTATTTTAGCAGTACAGGAAAAACTGCTTTCTCCATTATTTTATGAAAACTTAAGATTCCCAATGGAATCAATATTATCTTCTCCCTACCACTACTTTATTTTTTATATGCTTTTCTATTATTTTTAAAAGATATTTATATTACATAAATGTTACACAAAAAACATAGGGGATTCCCATATGCCCCACCTCCCTAACCTTCCCACATTTTCCCATATAAACAACATCCTTTATTAGTGTAGTACATTTGTTACAATTGATGAACAATGAAAATGTTTTGGAGCATTGCCACTAAGCATGAATTATAGTTTACATTGTAGTTTACACTCTCTTCCACACAATATTGTGAGTTATGACAAGATAAATGATGGCCTGTAGCTGTCATTGCAGGTTCATTCAGGACAATTCCCAAGACCTGAAAATGCCCCCATATTACACCTATTTTTATCCTCTCCCTCTCCTCAGAACCTCAGGTGGTCAGTGCCTCCACATCAATGATAAAAAATTTTCCATTGCTAGAATCACAATATGTCTAAAGTAGAATAACAGTTAGTCTACTCTAGTCCATTGTTCATTCCCCAATCCTGAGGATTCTGGGATGGTGATGCCCACTCTGCTTCTAATTGAGAGGGGGCTTAGATCCCATGGGGCAGATGGATGGGACTATCATGAGTGCAGTTGAAGACTGTCTTTGTTCCTTGGGATGGTCGCTGTCCATCATCATCTCCTTGTTAGTTGTCCTGGGTGAGTCCAATGAACTGGAGAGTAGGTGTTGAAACTCTGCTGAGATTCAGGGCCCAACTGGCACATGGACAGCCCAAAGATTTAAGGCTCTTGGACACCTATCAAGCATAGTGCTAACTATAGGTTCAAATAGAAGGGACAGAAGAGCCATGTGTAGGGAAACCACAACTGAATACAACTCTGTCACACTGGGAAGCATAAATTCCAAAGTAGGACCCACTGGCAGGGTGCCTAACTCCTGAGTTGTCTGCCCTGCCTATAGTGTCTGTTCTCCAGAGCCCACAGGAACCCCACTATTTGAGGCAATATTTACTTTGGTAGTCAATGAGACACTACTGAGGCATGCATACGTATAACCTCTGGAATGACCTCCCAACTCACTTTGAAGTCTCTTGGCCATATAAACTCATTTGTCTTTACCCTTTCCCCCTTTTGGTCAAGGTCTTTTTCCAGTTGTATTACTAGTTGTTGCTTGGTAACAATCCCTCTGTGCCATGGAAGTTCACACATTGGAGTCATGTCCCATGCTGGGGGGAATTTAATGCATTTATATGCTGAGTTTGGCTTAGTGAAAGGCCACATTTGAGCAACAAGAAGGATCTCAGGAGGTAACTCTTAGGCACCCTATAATACTAGGCTAAGTTTTGATTTCATAAGTAAAGGTTCATAAGTACAGTCATCAACATCCAGGGCCCGTCAATGACTCCTTCACTAGTCACTGTCCCTGTACTCAGGGGATTCTTGCTGTCCCATTAGAGAATGTGGCAGAGTTCCCCAGGATAGGAATTCTATATTCTTTCAGTTATCATGTGAATTTCCACCCACTGTGACAATGTCACACGAACACTTGAACACATCCATATGCCTTATAGGAATGCCCCAAGTGAGCATCCTCTGTATTAGGGATCTTTAAGGCAACAGAATCAACAGGACATATCTGTAAATATTACGAAAATTTTATTAAAAATGTCTCATGTGGGGATGCACAAGTCCAAATTCCATATGGCAGGCTGCAAGCTGGGAATTCACATCAAGGTTTTCAATAAATTCCCAAGGCAATGCAGGCTGGCTGAAGTAGAGTTGCAAATTCTCTCTTCTGACTGCTAAAATTATCACTTCTCCTTGTAAATCCTTCATCTGATTACATGAGATGTCTCTCATTGTTGAAAACAATCTCTTCTGTTGATTTTAGATGTATTCAGCTTTGGATGCAATCAACTTCCTGATGACTTAAGTCCACAAAGTGTCCTCACAACACCATTCAGCCAGTGTCTGCTTAACCAGACAACTGGACACCATCACCTGGCCATGTTCATACATGAACCGAACCATCACAGACTAGCTGTTTTCAACTGGGCAGCCATGCACATCACCTTAAACCATACATAATTTCCAAATAAAAGAAAAGAACAGTGATGCTTTCTACTTAACAATACTCAATTGTCTGCATACAACCAGAAACTCACTAACTCACTCCATACTAGGGTGGAAGTCCTTGGGTAATATTCACTCTTTTTTATATAATTTTTTTTATTTTTAAAAAGATACTTAGTTTACACAAATGTTACACAAAACTTGTAGGGTTTCCCATATTCCCCACCTCCCACCCCTCCCACAACCTCCCACATAAACACCCTTCACTAGAGTGGCACATCACCTACAAAAGATATACACATCTTGGGGCCTTGCCACTAAGCATGGACCATAGTTCACACTGTAGACCACACTCTCTTCCACACAGTACCGCATGTTATATGATGATATAAAATGGCCTATTTCTGTCATTGCAATGCCACCAAAGACAATTCCCAAGTCCCAAAAAAGTCCCTGTATTACAACTGCTTTTCCCTCTCCCTGCCCCCAAAGCATCCAGTGGCCACTTGCTCCACATCAATGCTGCAATTACCTCCATTGCATGAATCACAATATGTCTATAACAGAATACCAGCAAGTCCACTCCAGTCCACAGCTCTTCCTCCAATCCTGAGGAGTCTGAGATGGTGATGTCCACTCCACCTCCAAGTGAGAGGGGGCTTATATCCCATGGATAAGGTGGATAGGTTTATCCTGCCTGCAACTGCAGACTCTCTCCATTCCCTGGGTTGGCCATTGTCCATCATCTCCCCACCAGGTGTCCAGGGTGAGTCCATTGAGCTGTAGAGTAGGAGTTCCAGCTCCACTGAGATTCTGAGCCCAGTTGGCACATGGATAGCCCAAAGACTCTGGTCTCTGGAAGTACACCTACAAACTCCAGCACCACATATAGGTTTGAATAGAAGGGACAGATGGACCATGTGCAGGGAAGGCATATTTGGGTCCAACTCTGTCACTCTCAGGAGCAAGGATTCCAAAATAGGGCCCACTGATAAGGCATGATACTCTGGGGCTATCCGCCCTGATATAGGAACTGGGTGTCTCCAGATACCTCAGGAACCCCTCTGTTTGGGATGATATCCACATTGGAGGCCTATGAGATCCTATTGAAATATTCACACTTGAACTTGATATTTGTTTCAGTTTGCTAGGCTGCCGGAATGCAAGAAACCAGAGATGGGTTGGCTTTTACAATGGGGATTTATTAAATTACAAGCTTAAAATTCTGAGACAATGAAAATGTCCAAATCAAGGCATCAGCAGGGAATGCTTTCTCCCCAAATACCAGCTGCCAGCACTCCTGTATTCCTCTGTCACATGGCAAGCCACATGTCAGCATCTGCCGTTCTCTCCCTTCTCTTCCAAGTCTTGTTGCTTTCAGTTTCTGGCTTCAGTGGCTTTCTCTTCCTCTTTATGTATTCATCCCATTTATAAAAGACTCCAATAAAAGGATTAAGATCCTCTCTGGATCATGCCTTACTGAAGTAACCTAATCAAAAGCCCCTTAACTGAAGGAAACTAATCAAAAGCTCACATCACAATAGGTTCAAACAAACAGGAATGAGCTAGTTTTAAGAACATGACTGTCTAGGGTACATACATACAGGAGTGGCTAGGGGTAAAAGACCCACTGATATCCACTGAACAGGTCACCTTATGCACTTGATTATAACAATCATCCTCTGCTGAAGTCACCCTCTGGTGAGCATTCATGTTGGACACAAATATTTTCTTTTTGTTGTTCTTTTTAAAAAGCACCTTTATATTCATATATCAAACAATACATCCAACATGTACATTCAAGGGTTTTGGTATAATCACAGAATTGTGCATTCATCACTGCGATCAATTTTAGAGCATTTTCATCATCCCAAAATTAAACCATCCTACACTTTAGCAGCCATGTCTCTATCCCTGTATTTTTCTGCAGTAATATATAACTGCTAATCTAATTCTGTCTCTATAAATTTATTTATATTTACAATTTATCTAGTACTTTTTCTCTGGTTTCTTTCACTAAGCATAACTTTTTTTATTTTACAATTGATGGAAAAATATCAATATATTTCTATTCACTACAGCCCATTGTGTTTTTTAAGTGTGTTTCCCCCCTTATACCGCCCTATTATTAACATCTTGTAATATTAATTGTAATTTTGTTCTAATCCATGGAAGAACATTCTTATATTTGTACTATTGACCACACCCATAATCCACAACAGGGTTCACTATGCTATACAGTCCCATAATTTATCCTCTAGCTTTCATTCTAGTGATATACACGACCTTAGAATTCTCCTTTCAACCATAATCACACCCACATATCAGCATTCATAATTACACTCACTATAATGTTCTAACATCACCTTATCTGTTTCTAAACATCTACAACCAACCTTATTACAAATTTTTCACAAAGTAAGCATCATCTCTCCATTCGCTACCCTCATTCTATCTTCTAGTGACCTCTAATCTAGCTATTAACTGCATGATTTAATATTAAATTTAATTCATAATAGTGAAACCAGGACTTCTGGGAAGATGGCTGACTAGTAAAACACAGGAATCTCTTCTCCAGAAAAATAGCTAGAGAACAGGCTGAAACAGCCCTGAAACCCTAGATCTTCTAGGGTTTAGGACAGCAGGGGAAGGCTGCACACCACCCGAGGAGAGAGGGACAAAAGAGAGAAATTGCGACAACAGAACCGTGGGTTGCAATCAGCAGCGGCTGCTGCTGCCGGCAACCTCCCCCACACTCCTTAGAATTCTGTGGCCTCTAGGCCTGCGACTACAGACAAAGGGGGCTCCAGGGATCTACCACTCCTGGAAAAGGGAGAGAGAGGGACCCAGCCTTAGGCTGACTCAGGCTCTGACCCACAAATTTGGGCTGCGGAACCCCACTGACCCTTCCACACGGCAGTTTGCCCTGGGAGCCTAGGAAGGACTGGAGAAATCTGACCCTCGCAATCTCCCTCCCTTCTAGCCTGGACAAATTGTTGAGGACTCCACAGGAGAGGTGAGAGAGAGCCTGGGGATGACCGTGCTTTTGACTCGCAGGTTTGGTCTTCCCTGTCCCAAGAGCCAGTCCAGGCTGGGTGGGGCTGCACCATTGTTTACCTTGGAGCCTGCAAGGGGCTAAAGATATACAAACTCCCAATCTCCTCTGCTACAAACTGCGACTGACTGTTGAGGATTCAGAGGGGAGAGGAAATATTTCCTAGCTGGGAAGGGGGGGGAGGCTGCCAGAGAAGACTGGAGAACTGTCTCAGAAAGTTTTAATTACAAGGTTCTTAGCCCCCAGACAGGAAGCTCTATCACATTGGTCTGGTCTGTGTCACAACAAATACACTCGGACCAGGCATTGAATTGAGAGCTGCCAAAGAGCGCCATCTCCTGGCAGACCAAGGAAGTGCACATAAGAAAATTAAATAGAGGCTTTTCCTGGCCTCTATAGCCTCCCTGCCCAAGGCCCTAGGAAACGACTCTACAACCAATTACTGGGTCCAGTGCCCAGTTTTGAGCAACCAGCAGGACAATCCTAACAATCAAGGGTGAGGCAAAAATCAAAGAGCTGTGGTAACTCACAGCCTCCTGTCACTAAAACCCTATAAAAGAGAGATAGAGCATTTAAGTAAAACACAACCTAACCAGATGCCTAAACACCAACAAAAAATTACGAGCCATACTAAGAAAATAGAAGACATGGCTCAAGAAAATGAATACATCAAATTCCCAAAAGAGATACAGAATTTAAGACAACTAATCAGTGAGATGAGCATAAATTTCCTAAATCAAATTAATGAGATGAAAGACAATACAGTTTAAGAGATAAATGACATCAAGAAGACATTGAGCGAACGCAAAGAAGAATTTGAAATCCTGAACTGAAAAGTAACGGAGTTCATGGGAATGAAAGACAAAATAGGTGAAGTCAAAAGCACATTTGAGGCAAACAACAGCAGACTCGAAATGATAGAAGAAAGAATATGTGATACCAAAGACAGAGCAGCTAAAATTGAAGAGAGAAAAGAACAGAGAGAGAAAAGAATGGAAAAAATTGAGCAGGGGCTCAGAGAGTTGAATGACAACACAAAACGCAGGAACATACGTGTCATGGGAGTTCCAGAAGGGGAAGAGAAAGGAAAAGGGGCAGAAAGAGTATTTGAGGAAATAATAGCTGAAAATTTCCCAACTCTCACAAAAGAAATGAACTTACATGTCCAAGAAGCACAACGTACCCCAATGAGAATAAATCCAAATAGACCTATGCCAAGACACATACTATTCAGAATGTCAAATG
>JAQZBX010095084.1:0-11952 GCA_029593785.1 Cabassous unicinctus
AGAACAACTAGCAAAAACTGGCAGAGCCATCTTCCTCAAAAGTTCAGATAAGAGTTAAAGGGTCACAGTAACTGAATGAGTGCTGAATCAAGAATACACAGCTTTAAAAAATGATAGGAGGAGGTTGTGGTTCCCTTGATGATCCAGCTCCCACCCCCTCCCCAGAGCAGTGTGGGGCCCACCTTCCCTCCCATTGTGGGGTGCTGGCCCTGTTTTAGAGGGAGCAGAGTTACCCCTATGTGCATACTGAGGTACCTGTATGTCAGTGCCAATCTATCTGGTGGCAGCCTGAAAGACTGAGCTAGGAAACTCCTCAATAGTAAAAGACAGAAAACTTTTCTTCTAACATCAGGGACAAGATAAGGATGCCCACTATCACCACTGGCATTCAACATTTTACTGGAAATTCTAATTAGAGCAATTAGCAAAAAATAAAAGCCATCCAAATTGGAAAGGAAGAAGTAAAACATTCCCTATTTGCAGATGATATGATCTTATACATATAGAAAATCCTGAAAAATGCACAACCAAGCTACTAGTTAATAAAAGAATTCAGCAAAGTTGCAGGATATAAGATCAACATACAAAAATCAGTATCGTTTCTATACACTAGTAATGAACAAACTTAAGAGGAAATTTTTAAAAATTCCATTTACAATAGTGACTAAAAGAATCAAATACTTTGGAATTAATTTAACCAAGGATGTAACAGACTTATAAACAGAAGAGTATAAAACATGACTAAAAAAAATCAAAGAAGACCTAAATAAATGGAAGGAACCCATGTTCATGGATTAAAAGACTAAATATTGTTAAGATGTCAATTCTACCCAGAGCGATTTGAAGATTCAATGCAATCCCAGTCAAAATTCCAACAGCCTTCTTTGCAGAAATGGTAAAGCCTATTATCAAATTTATATGGAATGTTAAGGAGTCCCAAAGAGCCAAAAATATCTTGAAAAACAAGAATGAGATTGGAGGACTCACACTTCCTGATTTTAAAACTTATGACAATGTTACAGTAATCAAAACAGCATGGTCTTGGCACAAGAACAGATATATAGGCCAATGGAATTGAATAAGAGTTCGGAGCAAAACCTCTACAACTATGGCCAATTAATATTTGAGGAGGGTGCCAAGTCCACTCAACAGGGAAAGAACAGTCTCTTCCACAAATGGTGCTGGGAAAACTTGAATTCAAATGCCAAAGAGTGAAAGTGGATCCCTACCTCACACCATATACAAATATTATCTCAAAATGGCTCAAAGATCTTAATATAAGAAAACATAGGAAAACATCATCTGGTCCTTATGCTAGGTAATGTTTTCTTAAATTTTACACCAAAAGCAGGAGCAAGAAGAGAAAAAAATAGATAAATGGGACTTCATCAAAATTTGAAACTTTTACGCATCCAAGGACTGCATCATAAAAGTAAAAAGGCACTTAAAGAATGGGAGAAAATATTTGGAAGTCACATATCCAATAAGAGTTTAATATCCAGAATATATAAAGAAATCCTACAAGTCAACAACAAAACGACAACCTAATTTAAAAATGAGCAAACGGCTTAAATCTCCAAAGAAGATATACAAATGGCTGATAAGCACATGAAAAGATCCTCAAGATTATTATCCATTAAGGAAATGCACATCACCATTTCATATCTACTAGAATGGTTACTATTAAAAAATGGGAAATAATAAGTGTTGGAGAGGATATAGAGAAATAGGAACACCATTCATTTTTGGCGAGAATGTAAAATGGTGCAGCTGCCATGGAAAATATTTTGGTGGTTTTTCATTAAGTTAAGTATAAACTTACCCTGTGACCTGGCAATCCTACTTCTAGATCTATACGCAAAAGAACTGAAAGCAGAGACTTGAAGGGATATTTGCACATGAATATTCATTGTGGCATTATTCACAATGGCCAGAAGGTGGAAACAATCCAAGTGTCCATCAACCCATGAATGGCTAAACAAAATATGGTATTCACGTGCAGTGGAATATTATTCAGCTGTAAAAAGGAAAGAAGTTCTGATACAGTGACAACATGGATGACCCTTGAAGACATCATGTTGAATGAAGTAAGTCAGACACAAAAGGACACATATTGTATGATCTTACTGATATGAAATAATTAGAATAAGCAAATCTATACAGTCAGAAACTAGAATATAGTTTATCAGGGGCCAGAGTGGGGGTAGGAAATGAGGATGGAATGCTTACGTGGTACCAAGTTTTGGTTTGGAGTGACGAAAAAGTTTTATTAATGAATAGTGGTGATGACAGCACAACATTGTGACTATAAATTAACACTACTGTAATATATATTTGAATGTGGTTAAGAGGGGAAAGTTTAGGTTGTATATATGTAACTGGAATAAAAACTTTTTTAAAAAAGTAAAACACAAGCAGTGAACTCTAATGTAAACTATGGGCTATAGTTAATATTATAATTATAATAATGTTTCATCACTTGTAACAAAGGTACCACTCTAATGCAAACAAAGTGTTAATAATAGGGAAATCTGTCATGTGTGAGGTGAGTATATGGGAACTCTGTATTTTCTGCACGATTTTTCTGTAGACCTATAACCTCCCTAAAACAACAAATAAACAAAATCTTAAAGCCTCCTCTGTCTGTAGGCATGTAGAGGTCTCCTCCTTATCTAGTATGGGCCAATTGCCATTTTAAATTATGAGAGCAATGAAGACACACTCTTGAATTTTTCAAGGGAAAGGTGGAGCTCTCTGATTTTCCCTGGGGCTGTGAGTTTGGCAACATCCCCCTGCCACTCCTCACCATCCGAATCTTCATTCTATGGGTTCTAAGACCTCACCAATTTCAGTAGATTCCAACATACAAGAGGGAAATGCATTTCCACAAAGCCACCCCAGTCCAGAGAGGTGTCTAAGCAGAAGACTCAGTAATAATTTTGTACTGGCCAGAAAAAAAGCTTATACTTTCCACAGAAGGGATTTTAAATTTGATTGGGTGTTTTGTGGGGGCTGGAAGAAGCTACTTAAACTACAGGCTTCAAGTTCTGATTATTCTTCTTCTCCACTTCCAAACTGCAAGGAAACATCTAATTTAAAGATTACCTTTGTGAGATAACATCTTCTAATCCCACTTTTTCCAATCCCTGCCATACTTCATTCAGATGTCCATCATTCTACCCTCCAAATCAGAATATAATTAGATATTTGTATATCTTTGATATCATTGAAAACTTCTGCCCATGTCCCAAGTGCCCGGAAGATGGGACAAGCAAGGGTCAGCAATCTTTTTTCTGTAAAGGGCCAGAGAGTATTTGAGGCAGTGTGGATGATAATGGTCTCTGCTGAAACTCCTCAACTGCCATTGTAATGCAAAAGCAGCTATAGACAATGTGACAATAATGAGCCTGGTTGTGTTCCAAAACTTTCCTTACGGAAACAGGTGACAGGCCAGATCTGACGGGCAGCCCATTGTTTGCTGACCCCTGATATAGGCTGACCAATGAAAACTGGAAGGAAGGGAGAAATGGAGGGAGGGAAGAAGGAAAGAAGAGAAGATGAGAAGGAGGAATGGAAAAAAAAGGTGGAGAGAGACAATAAACACCAAAATAAAGGAAGAATGAGACAGAATTTGATGTGCTTCCCAGATGGTAAAGAGCTATTCCTAGAGAGTTTCTCTTCAGCAAAGAATTTAGTCCATGAGAAACAATTCTAATTAGAACCCTCCTATTATATTTCACATCGTATTCTCTACATGTAAATCTTCCAAACAGTTTCTCTCTTTCGGCAAATCATTATTTCACATTTATTAAGACAAAGTACGATTCAAGGGCTCCATTGCTGGCTTGTAACTACAGCCGGTCTACAGGTGTCATATTTTATGCACTGAAAAGAGAGAGGCTTTTCTGCCACTCGCTATGCAGGAACGACGAATGTCTGGAAACAAATGACTTTTGACTGCTGATCAGAACTGCACTTTAATCAGTTACTGGTCTATGATCAATAATTAATCACGCTATTCTGTCTAGGTAATAAATAATGGGGAAAATAGCAATGAATATATAGTTGGCCAGATTCTCCCTGGGACAAAACAGGAAAGGACCAGCATGAATGTCTGTCTGGCTAACCCTGTAGGTTCTCAACACGCACCTTTCCTTGAAATTCCAGGAGGGTTAGGGCTGTCGGTAGAGGGAGGAGAGTTGTCACTATCAATGGTCCCCCAGGTACCTCAGGACTAATAATCCCTACTTGGACCAAATGTGTCTTTGTGAAGACAACTGAAAAAGAGGCCTGCAGCAGCAGGGGCACCACGGGACAGGCCAGGTGTTTCACAGGTACGGTGACTGCGGTTCCCACTGACGCTCCTCGCTCTGAGGTGGAGGCAGGTAGGGGCAGCAGAAGTATGGGGGCATCTTGCTTTATAGTGTAACTTTTAGGGGCCAGAAATTGTGTGTAAACTGCAATTTTATACATTGGCTCCTATAAGTGTATCCACTGGCTTTGCTATTTAAAAGTTTTAGAAGGCAATATTTTATAAACAGGATAATTGTATTCCTTTTCTATTGACGGTAACAAATTAACACAGATTTAGCTACTTAAAACAGCACACATCAACTGTCTCACAGTTTCTGTGGGTCAGAGGTCTGGGGCAGCTTAGCTGGGTTCTCTGTTTGGAGTCTCACAAGGCTGCGATCAGGGTCGACCCAGGGCTGTTTGTCCAGCTTGGGCCCTTGTGTAAGTGGCTGTGTGGCTGAGAGTCCTAAATTCTTACTGGCTGTTTTAAGAACCATGTCTTGATTTATCTTTTTAGGCAATTTTTATCTAGAGGGGTGGGGAATATGAAAATACATGTAAGGGAGATCCAGGGTGACCAACTACTACAATTCACGTAGCTAAAAAGGTAGCTAAAATTTTTCAGTGCTATTGGAGATTAAGAAAATCTAGCTTTTTTTCTTCTTTTTTTTTAATAGCTTAAGCATTCTCCCTGAGCAAAAAGTCCAGGCAATAGGCTCCGAGGCAGGTTACCAGCCCACATCATGTTACAGGCATAGGTTCAGGACCTTTCTCATGCTTTAGCAGAAAAATGCTAATGTAGATGGGACTGTCCTACTTTTAGTAACAACAATGTTTTTGATATAAAAATCATGGCACTTTTCAATGAGATACTTGCAGTTGTCTGTTATTCTATCTGGATTAGTATAAGAAAAGCATGATTAGCACTGTAATATTAGCAAATTGCCTAATCGAGTTAAGCAACCTGCTTTGAGTCAGGTGTTTTGTTTTTATTATTCTCCTCCCAGACTTCAGCCTTCCTACATTCCAAGAGCATGCAGCCAAGCCCACAGCAGGCTTCCTGATAAAGCGTGACACCTGACAATGCCAGGGTCTGCTTCTCCTGGCCTGAGAGAGGAGTCTTACCAGAATGGCCCGTGTTGGCCCTTCAGTACCAGCCAAGCCTGCAAACCACCAGCAGCCACTGCCATTCTTCATGGCCCCAAAGGAGGGGAAGGGCCCCCAGATTCATTGAGCAAAGATGATGAAGAAAGCCTTTTAAGACTATCGAAGTAGCTAGCTTCCTAGCCATCCTGGGAGCAAGTCCCTAAAGGAAAACCGATGCTTTATCCATCTAATGATCATCTATTGACCTACCTATCTGTCCACCCATCTATGTGCTCCTCATATACATTGTTGAACAATTACAGACGGGCTCACTTGTTGGTTTTGTGGGCAGACATTTAAACTCTCTTTACAACTGCAGCATTGGGCCCATTAACTTAGGACTGTGCACACCTTTCACAAGCATAGTTTTCATCACCTGTTCTCTTTCGATGCTGTCTTTGAATAAGGCAAGGTGGTCTAAGGGTAGGTTCCACCAAGCATGTGGGAAGTCACTCATGACGGCATTACCCGACTCTGCCATATTAGACGTGCGGTGTCCCGAAAGCCCGGGAAGCAGGCAGAGCTCTCAGAGCAGCATGGTTTAGGTTAAAGTAGCCTAATGAATTCAACTGCTAAAATGCTCAGCACCCCAACCTCTACAGTGGGCAAGGGAGCTTAAGCATGATTGGATTGCCTTTCCCAGAACTTCTTCCAAACAGGCAGCATCCACCTCTTACATAAGGAAAATGACTCTGAACTGAGCCGTATCAGGGCACTTTTAGCCTTAAGAAAACTGAAAGGTTAACAGGAAGCCAAATGTCACCTGAAAATACAGATGAGTAAGTATCTACCAGGCACCACCTTCAGCTGATGGGGACTCGAAGAAGGTGGTGGAAATACACATCGGCACACCATCTCCATGCTGTGCAGAAGCACCAACGTCAGAGAAACCTACTTGGCTTATCGGCCACCCTGACTGGCTGCCTTCGCTGAATTGGAGAGGACTTTCAGCCACTTTGGAGGAGGATACACAGCCAACGCAAACCAAACACAATCTGCTTCTTTGTGAATTGCAAGCAATTCCCAACTGCCTGAGCTAATGGTACAGAGCAGTAGAGCAGATAACCCAATACGGTGGATAATCTCAAAATCATTTTCCATTTGGCTTGTAGAATGAATTAAATGATTTGTTTCAGCTTCAGCAGATTTACCTTCCTAATTATGTTTTTTGTTAGGCTAGAAACATTCAACACAGCAGGATGTTGCCAGAGATTTTAAAAATTGCAGCAGATAATGGCCAAGTGAGAGATCAGCACAGAGGTCACTCAAGGTCACTGGCATCTAGTGAGTACCTACTATGTGCAAGTCAGCAAGTGATGAAAGACAGGTCTCCTGCCATTAGGTTTGTAATGTAGTAAATAAGACCAGACAAAGAGTTATAAAAATATACCTTAGATATATTTGGTTCTATAAATTACATGTAGAGCATGAAGTTTTCTTTACTTTGGATCTCCACAAATGTTCTATAAATATTTCTTGAATAAATAAATGAAAGGATGAACAAGGCATACTTGAAAAAGTGTCAAATAAGTAATCCAGATAATAACCATTTCACTACAGTTTTCAGGGAAGGCATCTCCTAAATGAGAAGCTCCTAGAAAGCAGGGCATGTGATCCTCAGGGTTTTTCAGAGAGGAAACATGGTGAACTCCCCACATCCCTACTTGTCCAACCAGCTTCCCTTGAGTTAATCCTCATCTTTCAGATCCCAACCCAACACCTCCTCCTCAAGGCAATCTTTCCAAGCCCAGACCTCAGTCCTCAAGGGTATGCTCCCTTATTACCCTGCACTTCACCTTCTAAGCACTTCAGCCAACTCTAAGTCAATCTTATCTTCCTACTCTTTGTTGAACTTCTGCTTTCCCCTGATAGAATGTAAGCTCCACGGTGGCAAGGTCCATTGTCTCTCCCTTTTATCATTCTATTTCCAGCACTTAACACAGTGACTTGTTTATAAGGAGGATAAATAAGTATTTGTGGAACAACAGATTGAACTGAAGTGCTTAAGGCAGGAAAGAGAACTTTATCTGAGCCCTAAAGTATGGGTAGAAAATATTTGAGTAAAGAAGAGGGAAGCAGGAATTCCAGGGAAGAGAGTCTGCCTGTGTCCTCATCTAGAGCTTAAACAAGAGGACTTCAGGGGATCATGAGTAAGTTGCTTCATAATGTTGCAATAATGGGTAGAAATGATTAAAAACAAAACAAAACAATTAGCTTTCATCCATTGAGTGTTTCCTATAAGCGATTTCAAGGTATTATCTCATCTAACCTCATACTAACCCTGCGAAATAGCTATTATCCTTCTTTCACAAGGAGGAAACCAAGGTCACTTGGTCAATGTATAGAAGGGCTGCTGTTTGAACTCAGGCCTGTTCATCTGTACGACTCCAAAGCCCGTGGTCTTAACCACTAAGCAAGTGAGCTACTGTATTCAAAAATCACCTGTCAGTTATAAAGCATTTGGCAGCTGTAATGTATGTGGAAACAGGCAATGGCAGTCAATCACCCAAAACGACTGACTGATGTACTAGCTAACTAGCTAGTTAGCTAACTAACTTAACTGACTGATTAACTGACGAAGAAATCCCATTTTTATTCAGTACACCTCCATTTTATTTGGTTGTGTAAATCTTGCATTGCATGAGTGGAGAAAATACAAAATACTTTATTTTCTAAAAGACAGAAAATCAGAAGCTTCTTGATGCCAAAACAGGCAACAGCAGAAACATCCATGTACTTTGTCTCCAACTAACTGGTTTAACATCTTTTTCTCTTCTCTGTTAAGACTACAGAATAAATATTAAGGCCCACCTGACCTTTCTCAGTAAGTTCAAGGCTGATTGTTGCAACTAAAAGTGACTCTGATGCAAGTGTGAAAGCCCTGGTAGGGCCAGAATTGTCAAGTGGTTTTGGTATCATGAAGTTTAGATCTCTAGACCATAAACTCCAAGAAGATTGGGTTTATGTCTGTTTTGTTCATCATTATTTTCTATTCCTGGTTCTAATACAAAAGCTCACAATTATGGGATGAAAGAGTGAATGTTTAAGATCCAGTTCATTTTAATTGCAAAAGGTTAAAGGGACATTGAAAGCCCAGGACCATAAACTTATATTCACTGTAATTGTCTGTTTTAGAACTGAAAAATACAGGACAGCTTATGAGGCTACAGCAAATAAGTTTGGCTAAATTTGGGTTATGGAAAAAATATTTCATCACTGAAAAACCACTTATTTCAGAACACAATGACCAATAAACATGACAAATAAATGAACTGACCAAAGTTTTCCTTTTCCTTTGTAACGGTTAGCTCAATATCCCATTGACACATCCTGAATTGTGGCTCCTAGGCCATCATTGACTCTCAATTAGCCTTTCCTAGTATTATTAATATCAACAATCAGCATGTTTAAATTTCCTCTCAGGAGACACCGATGGATTTTCCTGTTTCAGTAATGAGGATTTGAAAAATGATTTATTTTTAACACATCTAAAAAATACGCTGTGGAAAACAATAAAACTTCTGTTTGTTCTAATGACAGCTATTACCTCTCAAATAGGTACGCCGAGTAGGACATAAGCCGTCTTTGTGTGTTTAGCAGATCCTGGAGGTTTCCTGGGAGCTGAGTACAAATCACAGAAAAACAAGTCAGTCACCATCTCAGGAAGCATTCCTCAGATATCCTAGTTTTTGAGACAAGTGAAATTATCCCCCACTAATTTATACACTAGTGAAAACTGGCCGGTTGGCAAATCCACAATTAATGTGAATGCCAAGTGGGAAGGCAGCTTTGTTTCATCTCAGAGAATACTTTGCTGAACAGCAGCCTCCCCAGCTGAAAATGCAGGCAACGTCTCTCTTTAAACTTGCAGCCGACGCTGGCATTTCTTCATCTCTATTCCTCTATCATTATGATGCATTATACAAGGTAATGATGTAATACACCAGAAAGCCGAAATGTGCGCGCCTTGCCAAAAATAATAATAAGAAAAGTATACAATTATTTTCTGCTATGAAAGCCACTATCACTATCATTTCATCCTTCTCCAGCCAAAATGAAAGCTTCTCTAATGGCTCAGAGTCTCTTTATGTTTGTGAATTGAACATGAATGTGAAAAGTAGGATGTCACCTCATCTGCACGGAGTTAGAACTTTTAAAAGATGTAAACAAATTTATCACTTGGGCATGGTGGGCTGGCTCAGAAGCTGCTCCGGCCATATTTTCAATGGAGTGATTCCTGGCGTGATTCTAAATGTTACCAAGCCTTTATTTGTTAATAACGAATTTTCCTAACAAGGGTCTGCCTTTTCATGTTTCATTAACATCAACCTACAATCACAAACCACTGTTCTGGGCAGGAAGCACATTTTGGGGAAAAGTCACCGTCTGCTGATAGCTGTGTTCGTGGCTGATTAAATCAAAAAGAATCAAAGTAATAAAACCTCAGAAATAAAGCCAACCAATTGCTACATTTTCCCTCCCCCTTATTGAACACTATTTTGAGTTACAGGAGCAGAAAATTCTTTTAAGAATCAGATATTTTTAATGCATCACAAGAAAATATTCCCTCAAGATTGCAATATTCAGCAGGTATTTTTTCAGCCTATTTCTCCTGGTTCTGTCCCTCCCGCCCACCTCCACTCTGGCCTTGTCCCCTGCACCACTGTTCCCATGGATTTTCCAGATAGATTTTTAAAGCATATTTAATGTTTTCCCTTATTATTACCAGGGATCAACCTCCTATGAATAGGACCAAACCAAAAGAAGGACGCTACATCCCTGACTGTCCAGCTTGCTGGCAGAAGCTCTGTCAATTTGGATTGCAGCGACATTTCAAAATGATATTTTCAGCGCTGTTATTATCATTGTAATTGGGAAGTGGTTGATTAGACAGAGGCCAGAGGCACATTTTAAGGGAACGCAAGGAACAGAGCCGGGGCAGGCTGCCGTCCGCTGCGTTCCCTCTCCAGCTTTGAGAAAAATGCCTTGACAGTGCTCGCTCACAAAGCCTAACCACAGATCACAAAGCCCAGGAGTAGGCTGGCCACCCACTTGATGCCGAAAATTTGTGGGACACCGGCTTTTGCCTGGCAAAATTAGTAGCAATGCTTAAAGTAATTAATTTTTATAGTAAACATGTGTTGTTATATTTTTTGTAATGTACAATTACCAAACCATCGAAACCACAGCAGAGCACAATCAGATGTGCCTGAAAACACATAATTGACATAAAGTGCAAGCAGGAAAATATGTGAAAACATAAAATAAATGGTTATTCCTATTTAGACCCTGCATTTAAAGCACGGAATTAATCATAATTATGCATTATTAGCTAATAATTGGGTGGAAGCATACAGGGCATATCTTGTTTATTGTTACTGCTGATGCTATTGTTACTGTTATTATTTTCCATGGAAAATTTTACCAACCTGAGATTGTTTTGAAGAATTCCCAGTAATTCCTCAGTGCACACAGCCTGTACACTGTTTTGCATTATTCACTCACCACTGAAATGCAGTCCCTTCAGGAGAAGGCCCCAGAAAATCCCAAACATCTCACAGAAACACACCAGCAAGTGTAAGGCATGCTACCTCATCCAGAAGAAAACCAAAGAGGGGAAGAAAGGAAAGAGGTATAGATTCTTCATTCAGGGTAAAAGAAGCCTCGAGCAAAAAGCAGAATAACTATGCTGGGTTACACTGATTCTTCTTCTTTCATTCCACATATATACACATAGGTATATACTATTTCTGGATATATTTATGTATATACGTATATACACATGTATGCCTATATACACATGTATGTATATACACATATAACATATAGATATTATCTATCCAGAAATAAAAGAAGGATAACACATGGTAGTTAGGTTTTTAATGACTGTTGATGGTCAGTAGGGATGGAAAAGCTGTGTAGAAGTTCGGCACTTTCAGACTTCAGGCTCTAGCACTCCATTATGGCAGCCTCAAGCTACCCAGCCAAGTTCTCTTACTTTGAGGAATGTGTCGAGTGTACTAAGATCAAATTCTTGTGCTCTGAAACTATGAAGACTAAATGACAGTGCATAAAACAGAAGTGGTGCCCTCAAAGTGTCAAAACAACAAGTTGGAAGGTGAAAAATTTGCTGACACAATCAGTTTTCTCAGTCCACATAAGGTAAAATAACTTTAATGAGGGAACTTTTGTTTCTTTCCCCACATTTTGGTGTCACATAAATTGTCAAGGGAATAAGACATAGAAAAGAAAATGACCAGAAAGATAAAGAGGAAGATAGAGAAAGCAAACAGGAAGATAAAGAAAGCAAAAAAGAAAAATAAACTTAAGTTTAACTTTATATTGCATACTACTAAAATGTCAAGTCAACTTGATAAATCCAATCCATTTTTTTATTCAACAAATATTCCTTGAAGGCCTGCTATGTACCAGGCACTATTCTAGGCCCTGGGGATTCAGCAGTAAACAAAATAGACAAAAATTGTTGCCCTCATAGAGTTTATACTGGGGTGG